>APFE031698853.1:6478-32576 GCA_000404065.3 Pinus taeda | reverse complement strand
CCTTTTGCCCTTGATGTCAAAGGGGGAGAGTGACTTGGTGTTGTTGTTGCCATCAAGTCCAAAGGGGGAGATTGTTGGCATTATGATACAGGTGTTGTCCTTGATGGCAACTCACTCAGATGAAATATCACGGTGTATCATGTCAACAACAAAGAATTACAGATCGGACTATAGAGAATGAAGAAAGAGAGGTATACGCAGGTTCACCTTGACCAAGCTATGTATACACGCGGGTTCACTGAACACAAGTAGCGTATACGTACACATGCACTTTCACAGAAGGAAAAGCACATATATGTTGGAAAACTAAGTTTTGGTCTGAGGTATTTGGTCCAAGGTATTTTGATCCATGGTATTGGTCCAAGTTATTTGGTCTGAGGTATTGACCCTAGTTATTTTGTCCAAGGTATTGGTCCTAAGTGGTTTTGATCCATGGTATTCAGAAATACCTAAAACTATATACAAAGGAGAAGATCATTAGGCCAAGGTGTGCAAGTATCGAATATTTGATGAAGTGTGAGATCTAGTATGTAGGTTATTGGCTTATGGTGCTTTGCTTTATCTGAACCAAGGATGAACCTTAGCAGTTGATGAGGGATAAGATCTAAATATGGATCGGGATATTAAGGCTTGAAATGAATTATTGTTATGTGGTTTGCTCATGTATAGTCTAGATCTGAATACTGACGCATGTGTTGTTCTGTAAATGTTATGATCTAGGTATAACTGAAGTCTGGAATAACTGCAAAATTATGAATTAATATTTGCAAATGCATACGCTCGTTGGCTTTGGTAAAAGCATGTATACACATTGGTTCGGCTCATCAGAGTAGCGTATACATTATAAAATATGATATTTGAAGTTGCAGTTGGATCTGGTGTTGTTGTAGAAATTCTGGGTTCTGCTCTGTGTTTTGGTGACTATGTTCAGATTGATTGAATGTGATTTGCTTCAGTGATGATGGGCCTTCAGTGATTCAGTTGTGGGTGATTCAAAGATTGATGATTGAGTTTCAATGATTGGTTGTATTACAGTGGTGATTGATTTTGAGCTTCAATGTTGTTGATTGTTCCAGTATGAAAATTTCATGAAATGTGGCCTTCATATTATGGTGTTGTGTTCCACGAGCATCCAGTCTGAAAATTTATGAAACGTGGTCCCTGGAGGAAGAGAGAAAGTCATAGCCTTTTGTAGGTCAGCGCCTACGTACTGGTAAACATATCGGCTAGTACAAGAGCCAGGGGGTTGGAGCTCCCTTCTAGTAATAGCTAGAAAACGAGTGAAGTTTGAAGCCTTCAGTAGTCCAGCACCTACGTACTAGTAAACGGATCGGCTAGTACAAGAGCTAGGGGGTTGTAGCTCTCTTCCAGTAGAAGCTAGAGAATAAGAGAAGGTTGTAGCCTTCTGCAGGTGGGTGCTTGCGTACTGGTATGAGTCTGCACCAATACAAGATTGTAAACAGGTTTTTCTTATATTAAAATAAGACAACAACAAGTGATTTTTGTCCCGCATTGGGTTTCCACCTTAAATTTTGGCGTTCATGTGTGTTTCTTATGTGTGATGGTTTGTTCTGATATTATTGCACATGATTACTGTTTATATGTTTGCTGGATATACGTTGGTTTCCTTAAACACAATTGCGTGTACACATGGGTTACCTTCATTGAAGTAGCATATATAAATTTGAGTATGAAAAGAAAAATATTATTGACTTGACTAATACTGATTCACCGCCCCCCTCTCAGTATTATTTCCAACACCTTTTTCTCTTTTCCTAATTCAAGATCATGAATCACATAATTATGCTCGTGCTCATTGTTGTCCGACACACAGATCTTGTCCCTAAATCTAAACCATCTGTCGTGAGATGATAATACACATCTTTTTCACCTATACCCTATTGTTGTAACTTGTGCTTAAGCTGATGGTACCTGTCATCCTATTGTCCTACCTACAAGATCTGATCCTGTAAATCTATCCCATATGAACTCCTAACTGTTATGTGATTTACCTGTGCTCTTCTACTAAGAGCATCTGCAACCTTGTTCTCTTTTCCCTTAACGTACCTGATCTCAAAGTCAAACTCACCGATCGTGGCCAACCACCTAGCTTGCCTAACATTCATATTAGGTTGGTCAAACAAGTATCGTAGTCCATTGTGGTCGTTCATCAATACGAAACTCTTGCCAAGAAGATAGTGTGTCCACATCTTCAATGCATGAATGATCGATGCCAAATCAAGATCATGAGTCACATAGTTATGCTCATGCTCACTCAAAAATATCTTGTTCTTTACAAGGTGTCAAGGTTCTCCCACTCGGAATGTTAACAAGAAATATGAATTATTCATTATGTTTTAAGTTGATGCTCTTCTTATTGTGGGTTTTCTAAGAGGCAATTGAGCTCAAAGAACACCTCATCATATGTAATATAGTAAAAGTCATTGATATCAAAATATGTTGGGTGCAGTGTCCACTAAAAATGTTGGGACGTTTCTAAACTCCAATATAGTTCATATCTATAAAATTCACTACAACTATGGATAATTGTGTAAATATGCACACTCCAATCATATGCAAGGTTTCAATTCAAGTTCAAGTGGATTAGGGGGTAGGTGGGAGAGGGATATTCCAAAATATGTAAGGACACACTAACGTTATGAAAAAAAACTAATCTTCCTAGCCAAACAACCTCTCAAGAACACTTGCCACAAGGCTAGATGTAGTGGCCCACATTTTAACTCCTTGATAGATAGTGTTTAATTTATGTTTTTATAATGATTCAAGAACAACCAAATTTTAATTTGTTATCAAATAGTGAAAACACTAATGGTCACGCAGCCATGAGCTAGGCGACGCAGAAAAAATAGCAAGAGATACAGTCAACGACAGACATTAGTACCAAGATCTAACAACAATGGCAGAAGAAGAGAGGAGGGGAGAGATCCCCTCCTATCGAGATGTAGCGGCAGGGGAAGGAAAGAACAACAATAATGAGGCAGAAGAAACAAGAAAATCGGGACCTATCCTGGGAGCACGATGGCAGGCTGGCAGCAAAGGAAGGTGTTTACCATGTGTTGTGGAGAAACCAAGATTTATCATCCCAATGAATAAACTAGAGCACTACAGAAGCTACATGAAAGATCATGCACTAATATGCAAATTCATCGAAGTATGGTCGACAAAAAATGACCTCACCAAATCGATCTAGCAAAAGTGGCAACCCCGAGGCCACATTGAATTGAAGCTGGGAGCACGAGGGTTCTTCACAGTAATTTTCTCGAACCTGCAAGATAAAGAAAAAGTGTTTGAAAATGGTCCATATTTCCATTATAATGTGGGATTGTTTATGAGATATTGGGAAGAATGCTATAACCCAGATAAGGAAAAATTCTTAGCAGCACCGGTATGGGTAAGACTATTCGGACTTCTAATGGACTTCTGGGATCCAGAAATCCTAGAAGGAATAAGAAACACTATATGAAGCTTTGTTAAAATAGCAGAAACTACAAAAATAGGAAGATACACCTCATACGCAAGAATATGTGTCTACATGAACATAGCTTACCCAATTCCAGACACAGTCGAGTTAGAATATCATGAGGAAGTATGGAAACAAACCCTGGATTACAAGCACATTCCTTTCAGATGCAGAAGATGCCATGAGTATGGCCACCTATTCAAGGAATGCCTGCTCAAAATAGAAGAAGAGGAAAGAAGAAACAAACCACAAAGGAAAAATCAAGAAGATAAGGAAGGGTTTCAGGAGGTAAAAAATAAAAGAAGACACACAAAGGAAAACCCTAAAGAAACAATGAAAGAACAACAAATCAAGACAAGTTATAGAAATAGCTTTGAATCCTTCAAGAAGAAGAGGAAGAAAATGAGACTCAAACAATGGATTACCAGGGAGAAAAAGAAAACAGCACAAGTCAAGGTACATCACACATCAAGCAGAAAGCTCGAGGCGAACCATTAGGTAAGGAGGACCAAGAAACAGGGGAGAAAATGGAAAATGAAGTAATGGAAATTGATACAAGCTAGGGAGAAGAATTAAGTTCAGAAGAAGAAGTATTACGGAAAATCCTACAGGAATGGAAACACCTGGATGAAAGATTCATCCCAGAAGAGCAGAAAAAACTATATAGAGAGACCTTCCAATAATACAAAGAAAAATAGGGCAAGGGAAAGTTGGGAATGGTAGAAAAACTAGGCCTCCAACAGGACAATACTCAAGACCTTCAAAGCAAAACAAAAGGAGGGAAAAAAAGAGGTAGAAGGAATATACAGGAATCAATACAACTCATGGGTGAAATGCTAGTGAATACTAGAAGAGTAGTTCCGCTCTCAGTGGTATTCCACCAAACCAACCCAACCACCTCATGATAGTCACATCCTGGAATATAAGGGGCTTGAACAGTCAAGGCAAACAAAGACACTTAGCGGAAAGGCTAAGAAGAGAAAAACCCCAAATAATGTTGTTACAGGAAACAAAAATCCCAGGGAGGAAAATGGAGGCGATCCTAAACAAAATCAAACCAAAATATGAATGCATGACCATAGATGCAAATGGAAGTGCGGGAGGTATTGCGATTTTATGGAACCCAACAGAAATCACAACTGACTATTGGATAGGAATGAAAAGGATTCTCACAGGGAAGTTCTGATTAATAGGAAACAGTGACTAGTTTCTAGTCTTGGCAGTCTATGGACCACATATTCCAATGGAAAAAGGAAGTTTCCTCCTCCAACTCCAACAGTTAGGTAACCTGCATAAAGAAAAATTATGGTTGATAGCAAGGGACTTCAACATGACAACATAAAAAGATGAAAAGAAAGGTGGATTGCAAAGAGAAAACCCAGAAATGGAGAAATTCAGGGACCTACAGGTGGAATTGAAAATGATAGATATCCCAACTATAAATGGGAAATACCCCTGGAACAATCGGCGAGGAGGGAGAAATCAAATAGCTTCTAGGTTAGACATATTTCTTGCAACAGAACACCTCTTAGGAAAGCATATTTTCTACGAAGCTACAATCCTTTCGTGTCTAGGGTCAGATCACTGGCCCATTAAACTAGAGATAGCTATGAATCACCGGAACCAGAATAGACCCTTCAGGTTTGAGGCATTTTGGCTGAGAGATCCCAAATTCATAGAAAAAATGAAGATTTGGTGGAAGGAAAATGAGAACAGGAGGAAAGGAAGAAATAAAATGCACACTCTCCAACTAAGATTAAAAGATATAAAAGGAAAGATTAAACAGTGGAATAGAGAAGAATTTGGAAATATTCACAAGGATAAGGAACAATTGCAAATTTCAATGGAGAAAATACAACAAAAAATCATAGACGAAGGAAGAAGTGAAGAATTAGTTGAAGAAGAAGGACTGGTGCTAAATCAAATAGAGGAAAGAAGAAAACAGGAGGAAATCTCATGGAAACAAAAATCCAGAATCCAATTGTTAAAAGAAGGAGAGAGAAATACGAAATTCTTCCATAAGGCAATGATACAACACCGACAACAAAATAGAACATTCTCCCTAAAAGATAAGCAAGGCAACAGCTTAACCCAGAAAGTAGAATTGGAGAATCTAATAGTGCAGCACTTCAAAGAAATCCTGACAGAACCCAACATCAGCAAGGAGGATGACATTGACAAAATAAGTCAAAACATCCCCAAAATTGTAAATAGAGAACAGAATTTGGCTCTCTTAAGAGTCATAAAGGAACCCGAGGTGGAAAAGGTAGTAAAGGGAATGGTAAAGAACAAAGCACCTGGGCCGAATGGATTTACCTCAGAATTCTTTCAAGCCACGTGGAGCTTCATGAGTCAAGACATAGTGAATGCAATAGAAGAGTCTCGCTGCACCAAAAGAATGCACTCGACTTTAAATGCTACTTTCCTAGCTTTGATACCAAAGACAGAAAAAACAGAAGAGCCTCAAGGGTTCCGTCTGATAGTTCTCTGCAATGTGATATATAAAATTCTAGCCACAATCATGGTGAACCATCTCAAATGAGTATTATCAGAGCTGATATCCGCGGAACATGCGAGGTTCATAAAAGGCAGACAAATAGTAGATGGGATAATAGTAGCACAAGAAGCAATTCACTCATTGAAGAATTCAAAAACCAAAGGAATGATGATAAAAATCGACCTCGCAAAAGCTTATGATAGACTAAGCTGGAGATACCTGCAACGTATACTCAAGGCTTACGACTTTGATGACAGATGGGTTAACTGGGTAATGTCAATGATCACTACCCCAGTAATGTCAATTCTATTAAACGGATCTCCAACAAAAGCCTTCAATCCATCCAGAGGACTCAGGCAGGACGATCCGCTATCACCGTTCATGTCCATCTTAGCAGTGGATGGACTTGGAAGACTTATAAAAGCAAAAGTTAACATCGAACAACTGAACGGATTAAGACTATGGGAAAATGACCTACCTCTAACTCATCAACAGTTTGTCGACGATGTTATGTTATGCAGATAGGCAACTCTTAAAGAGGCAAAAAAAATAATAGAAATTCTTAAAGA
The DNA here is from genome assembly GCA_000404065.3 of Pinus taeda. Lineage (NCBI taxonomy): Eukaryota > Viridiplantae > Streptophyta > Pinopsida > Pinales > Pinaceae > Pinus > Pinus taeda. The sequence continues at coordinate 26,029 of APFE031698853.1, read as the reverse complement.
ATTCACAGGGGGCTCGGGAATAGAGGTAAGCAAAGAAAAATCGAAAATTTATTTCTTTAACACCCAGAATTCCTCCCAAGTGTTCCTTGCAAGAAACATGGGATTTAGAATCGGCAAATTCCCAACTAAGTACTTAGGCATCCAGCTAAATGATAAGAAAAACAGAATTGCTAATTGGGGAATCATGATGAAGAAGTTGCAAAAGAAAATGGAAAATTGGACTTTCAGGGCCCTCAATACTCTGAGTCGTATGATTTTGCTCAAATTGGTACTTCAATCCCTACCGATATATCAACTGACTAGCTAAGCTACACCCAAAACAATATGTTAAAAAATGGTAGATATGTTTAAAAAAATTCTATGGAAAGGGGTGAGCAAGATAAAAAAAAGTGGGCACTTCTACCCTGGAATTGGCTAAGAAAACTCGTAACAGAAGGATGTCTAGGAATGAGAGACCCATATACCCTTAACCAGGTAATGGGAGCAAAGCATTGGTGGTGATGGATATAAGGGGGCGAAGACCTGTGGAAAAAGCTATGGGAAATAAAATATGAGATGCGCAGGTCTCTAGAAGGCAAGTTGAGAAGCCAAACGGGAAAAAAAAAAAGTTCAGTAATTTGGAATTTGGCAAGAGCCAACAGGGATTTGATAAGAGAGCACAATTTTTGGGAAATAAGAGAGGGGGACAAAGCAAACTTCTGGGAAGAGGCTTGGCAACAGAGAGACAAACTCAACCAACTACCTCAACTCCAAGAGATACACCAATTCACCACATAGACTGAGAGGGGTGCAGTACGAAACTATTAGAGCTCGAAAATGGACGGATACTAGAGAAGGTGGAAAAAAAGGAAAACTGGCCAGACGCACCAGGAACAACTGAATGGAGAATATATGAAAAATATATGGAAACAATGAAAATTGCGGCCAAAGCAGGGACGAACACTATCAAATGGGGAAAGAGAATTAAATGAATGTTCACAATAGCTGAAGGATACTATCTAAAAGAAGGATATAACAGAAACCCAAAAACAAAAAAATGGGATAGCATTTGGAAAACAAAAACTTGGCCGAAGGCAGCATTTTTCACCTGGATCCTAAGCCACGAGCAAGCTCTAACTTGGGACCAGCTAAGGAACAAAGGAACACAAGGCCCTTCGCATTGCGCCCTCTGCCAAGTACAAGAAGAAACCATGGAGCACATAACTAACAACTGCAAAAGTTAGCAACAACCTGTGGAGACAACACCAAGATCTTTTTGAAATTAGTGACAAAGACAAAAACACTATCAAAACAACAATAGAAAAATGGTGGAACAAGCCTTACCAAAATACGATCGTGAACAGAGCCTGGAAACTTTCATTAGGTTTTGTTCAATGGAACATTTGGAAAGAGAGAAACTGCTTGACCTTCAAGGAAGATGGTAGAGCAAAGGACGAGATATGGAACCAAATCACCCAAAATATAAGGGAGACCATTCTCACAGAGAAATGGTACGAGGAAGACTGTAAAGTCGACTAGACAAAGGCAAGAATAATGGCTCACCTGAAACTAAAGTCAAGCATGACAAAAGTTACAACAGGGAAATACCATAATAATGAGGCAGAAGAAAGCGACTATTATAGTAATCCCCAACAGGGCTTCATCAAGTTGAATTTCGACAAGGCAACGAAGGGTAACCTAGGAGAGGAAGGGATAAGAGGATTCTTTAGAGACTACAGGGGAAGGACACTTAGAATTTACGCGATGGATTGCGGCAACGTAACCAACAACGAAGCTGAGCTTCATGCGCTGAGAAGAGGACTAGAGATCGCCATTAGGGAGAAGTACCAAAAGTTGCAGGTGGAATGAGATGCAAAACTAGTGGTAGACATCGTGAAACAACTACAGAATGGTACTTCAGCGAAAAAAATGAGTCGAAGTTGGAGAACAGATTGGTTAGTGAAGTAAATAAGCGACTTACTGTGAAAGGTAGCCTCAATCCTTCCCACCCATGTGAGAAGGAAGGGCAATGAACCAGCAGAAACCTTGGCGAATTGGGGATGTAGAAATGAAGGAAGGTCACTAGATGAAAGTGAGGCCGAGCTAAGCCAGAAGGAGGAAATGGTGGAACTGAGACAACTACTCGAAAAGGATAAGGAAGGAAATATGAATAGGAGAGGAAATCCAGAGGGACTGCAGAGGAGAGATCGGGAAGAAGGAAGAGGACAGTTGGAGGAAAGGACAGACGCAGAGAATGAAGTGAGAAGACAGGTGATCGGGCAGCTGACAGAGCAGGGCGAGAAGCTACACACCCCGAGAGTACGAGGGAGATAAAGAACCAAACTATAGAGGAGGGCAGGACAGAGAATAGAGAGGCAGGTAAAGGAAGGAAACCAAGTGGTAGAATGAGGTCAGAAGTGACACGACAAGAGCAGTTGGGAGAAGGTGGGAATTAATGAAGGACATTGTGAGAAAGGACATGAGGGTAGGATCCCGAGACAAGCTCGAAGGGATCCGTGCCAGTAACCAAGACAGCCATATGCCGGTAAGGGTCAAGGGTCGGAGTAAGAGAGAGATGAAAACCAAAGAAAACTTGCAAACAGCTGTTTGCATGTAGACAAAGATGAGGAAAGGTGACGAGAAGGGAGGTGGCAACAGAGTGAAGACGTAGGCAGCAGTAGGAAGAAGCAGCAGTGTAGTAAGCAGGTAATCCAATACACCGGAGTAAGAACTCTGACCAAGACAGAACACACCAGACGCAAATCAGTAGCACCCAAACAGGGAGCAAAATGGCCCCCAAAAGAGGAAACAAAGGAACCAAGAAGGAGGAGGGAACAAGTGGACAACCAAAAAAAAGAGGCAGTAAACCTAATAGGGAACACATGAAGAAAATCATCGATGCCTACATGGAAGGAAATCCACCAGAAGTCAGAGCTCAGACTACGAGTTGGGAGAGAGATTTAAAAGCCAATATCAAATATTGAGATATCCCCATGGATGAATGGGAAAGCATGGTGCCAGACCCAGGGTCCACTTGAGGGAGGCACTCACAGTTCAAGAAAACCATACAACAATACTGGATTATGAAGAACGTGGTGGCTCGGGCCATGACCCTACACCAAGAGCATGAGCATGCAACGAGAGATGAAACAGAGGCACAAAATCAGAACAAAGAAAAGGACCCAGTCCGTGTAGAACTATTACAGGAGATAGCGGCAATCCAGATCCAGACATACAGAAACAACCTAGCACTGGGTAGAATTAAATAGACTCTGAAAGACCTGAAATGGAGAATTGAGCAGCAAAGCGAGATGCCATGATCCAATGGAAAGGCACCTGCACGAGTAACATCCTCTGATGAAGAGTGACATAGCGAAATAGTTGGATTCAAAAATGGTTTTGACCATGAACAGTATAATTATGTTTATTTTTATTTTGATAAGTAGAGTCAGTAGAATAGACAACGAATACAACGCTGATAGATGGATAGCAATGAGCTTATTTAAATTTTGGACAGGATTTAAAGTTGACAGTTGGATACCTGGTTTCCTTCAGGCAGGGAAACCACCTGCAGCAGCAAATGGTTGTGAAAAGTTCTTTTGAAAATAGAAATAAATAGAGATCTGCCAAGTTTACAAAAAAAAAAAAAAAACAACCAAATCTTTGAATCATGGTTAGTTAAACTCATCTATACCTATGAGCAATATAAGCACGTGATGAGTGTGAGCTAATTTTAGACAGATGTCATGCTTATATACATACTTTGATATATTAGCATTAAAGCTATATGATATTAGATTTTTATATACATGTTTATAATGATGACATAGATGTATGTGATTACGAATTTCAGACATGATCTATGTGTTGCTATGAAGATGATCATATTCAGCATGTGATTATGTGTTCATCTCATATATATATAATATATTATATATATATATATGATCTTGAAAATGTTCTTAGGGTGTTCATATTTATATATGTTAGTGAACTAACCCACAAATTGTGACTTCATTGTGAGTGTCTCATGACTACAACAACATTCACTAGCTATAATGGCAAGAAGAGATCAAAATTTGATCATGTGATATGATAATTATGTTGCTCAACAATTGTGTTGTGAGTGATATAAGAGGCTAGCTTGAGTAGTCACCATATGGATGTGGTTTTATATGTGGGAGTACATGAATGTTGATAGGTAAGGATTGATAATTGGGTAAGCCCTAGATCTTTCAGAGTGGAGAAATTTTCTTTTGTATATTCTCCAAAATTTGTAGGGATAGATGAACTCATCTAACTCATCTTCCACTAAATTTGTGTGATTATTAAAATTCCTATTTTGGGATGGGTGAGCCTAAATTCCCTCCTCCATTTTGTTATTTCTATTGTGACAAAGGATTTTTTATGTGATGGAAATGGTGTAGGAAAATTCTAAGTGGCCTAAACTTTATGTTCAAACTATAATCTCTCTAGTGATAACATGATTTTTGTTTCTGTAGGAGAGGAAATATGGAAGTTGAGATGGTAATATTGATAACTAATTAATTTTGTGTGTTTGTCTATGTTATAGTTTATATAATAGGCCTACATAATATAAAAGTGTGTGTACGCATTAGGTTATTCATCTAATAATAAGTTAGAATGGTTATAATGAGGATGACCCAAGTTTAAATCCAAGCAAAATTACTCCCCACATTGTGGTAGATGCCCTAAGTGTAGAGTTTATTGTATATATTTGAAATTTGGTATTAATAATGTTTTCATGCTAAATAATACATTTAATGCATTGCTACAATATTATTGAGTATGATATGATTATATTAATTATTATTTTGTTAATTATATGGCTATAATAATTTTAAAAATTACATTGTTGACATAACAAATAAATGCTGAGAATTATCAATTGGGAGAAATGTTTTTATCCTTCCCACCCACATTCAATTCTTGCATGTGACATATTGAGTTCATAATAAATATTTTTTGTAATAGACTCAACTCTTATTGTCTAAATAATCACTCAATAAAAATATGGCAATAAATTCTAGTTGGAAATTTGATTCATATATAAGATAAAGTTGTTTTTTTTTTTTTTTGATAATATTGATATTGGATAAAAAGTTAACCCATATATATTATTCACTTAATAAAAAAAAACTAGAATTGGAATCAAATAAATTGAAATTCCCCAAAACTACCTAATTATTGTTTATGAAAACCCTTAAGCATGATGGATGAAGAAAACAATCGAACCACATTATGGAGAAGGCATTGGTCTATGGAACCAGAGATTCTAGGGGTTCTCGGTTCGATCCCCAATGGAGTCGTAGATTTATGGTGGTTCAACTCCATAATAATTGTTTATGAGAAAAATGTGAGATGACCAAACTTCCTTCAATCGCATAGGACAATTCATTGTGAATGCTTCCTCGCAATGGTATGCTTCTTAATACCCATTATTCCATTTTAGGGGGGAAAAATCAGTATTTTTTATTGTATCTATTGCTTTTGATCACTAAACCAAATGGTTGTCCTGAACTTAGGGTTTCTGCTATATTTTTTGTTGAAGGAATTCTTAGCGTCCTTTTTCAGGATCTCAAGGTTTTGAGCTTTACTGTAATTTTTTCCAACTTAAGCCTCTCAGCCTAGGAAGAGCAAACATTCCCCGTGCCCATGGCCTGAGAGAGCGAAGAATCCCATGCTCATGGCTATGGCCAAATGGTCATGGTCTAATACTACTTGAATGGCTAGAACCTGAACTAGTTCAGATTCACTAACAAACCAGTTGCCAATGACAAAATTCACCATTGTAAGGTGGATCTGCAAGACGTCACAAGAAACGGATTTGAACCAAATTCAAACCAAAATAATATTAATTAACAAAAAAAAAGTGCATGCTCTTTGCAGGTAGAGGCTAATGCAAAAACCTATAATATTGCAGGCGAATGCAACAACCCAATTTCTTATTATATGTACTTAATGAACCCTCAAAGTTCTTTCCCATTAAGCCAAATTCTCTATCAGGTGATAAATTCTTCCTCTTTTTCATAGGCAAGTGGGGACAATTAGGTTTTGTATTACTTGTGAATTATTGCAGAGGAGGGGGTCTGTGTATGTGAATTTTACCTAAAATTTGTGAATTTTACCTAAAATTTGACCTTTATTATCTAGATAATAAATTTGTCTTTCTAAGCTGCAAGGTGACAAATTTGTCAAACCAGCCTAAATTTTATGCTAATAATTACAAATTTTGTGATAAAATGTACTCAAAATGCAGGATTCAAGATGTTCCTTCAAATGGAAGAATGGTTACCTAGGTGAATGATTATTTGGGTAAACTGTAACAGCCCCGAAATTAGAACATGTAATTAATTAGATTAATCATGCGATTTATAATCAACACACAATTTATCAACTAATTGACATCAAATTACAATAAATGAGTAGAGACTACTTACCTGTGGCGATGATGCTTCTCACTTGTGATTTAATGGTTGAACGCTAGTTGAATTATGCTAACTGCAACAAAGTCTTGGGGATGACTCTCCACCCAACTATAGGCTCAATTGCACAAAATCTTGCTACAACTGGCCACCCCTGAGCCCTCAATCAACATACTACTACTAGGGTATCCTTTGTCTCACAACATTATTCTCCCAAGAGAATGGATGATGGAGTCATGGAATGATGGAATCCTCTCATCTTCCTCCTCATCTATTAAATAGAGAAAACATTGGAAGGGGAACCACATGCACACACTCCATGTGTCAACATGCAACTTTACTGCTTTCTTATTTTATTCTTTTGTTTTTACTTTTTGATAGCTTTACTGATTTTTTCTGATTTCTTGTTTTATTCTTATTATATTTATTTAGAACGTGTAATTAATTTATTATTTTATATTATTATTTACTATTACTATTTTTATTTATTGTTTATTATTTATTTAATATTATATTATATTATTTATTATTTATTATTTATTATTAAGGGACATTACATTTATTTTGTTATTTATTACTTCATGTAACAGTCCCGACACCCTCTGCTAAACTAGTATAACCAGCAGGCATCGAAAGTTTCACAACACCCAAGAAATCCCAAGGAATCTCTGTCCTTTTTCCCACTTTTGGAATCAGGCATAAGCCTCCTCAGTCTATATCCTAGTCCAAGGTTGGCCCCAAGGCTCACGCTTGACTCAGACCTCATCTTCCCCCAAGGCCCCAAGGCAGGCATCCGGTACAATGCTCAATGTCTTCATGCATCTCACAAGGTTGGCCCACTCCCTCCATAACTCACTAAGGCGCAAAACCCCAGGCATCGAAGTCCTTACACCCCTACCAGTCTTCGGCATCCCAATACAATAACAGGCACCTAGCCTAGAACATCAGGCACTTGGCCTCCTCAAGATGGTCCCATAGCCCTTCAATTGCTATCCATCAATAGCTATACAAGACAAAGAAACTACTAGCATATGTAGTGTTGATTGAGTTTGTCCCCAACCCATATGGTGTTACTTATTCTCCCTCATGTGTATGGGCTCACACGAGATCTCCAAATAAATCGGCCCTCTCGGCCCATTTGTGGAGTCTTGTCAATCATCACACCTCAACATGAAACAAATCCATTAGCTATACCATCATATTATCATAGAAAATAATCCACATGCCAAGTCTTGCATGTCATCATGTAACATTCATCATTGTTAATCGCAACATTATGAATAATAATGAACTGCAAGCTCATGCATGTCATAAATTTGTACGCAACTATCACATGCTTCACCTCACGAAATGCCATCATAAGTTATAACATCAACATATTTGCATCAAAGACATATCATGACTTCACATAATAAATGAACCACATGTCAATAAACCTCATATTATAGCATCATAATTCCTATGCCACGTTATGCATATCATATCCATCATGAGTATTCAACATTAAATACCTATCATCACATAGTAAATGAATATGTCAATATACCTTGACATAATATTATAATGCCTATGCATATCATGATCATCATAAGGATACATCATCACTATTGTAACAACTATATAAATATGAACCACATTTGCATGATCACCCTCATACCATCATATCATGAAACATCATCAATATGAGAAACATCTCAATACTTATCAAATATAGAATAATACTATAAGAATTCTTATCATGAATCATCAGAAAAATCAATTTCATTTACTTTATAAACATTCAGCTATGAACTAATATTATTCAACATCCATCTAGGATCTTTGTTATCTCATCAGTGTTATTAGTGTTATGTTTTCATCAAGATACCAATTACTTTTTCAATAATCATTTCCACTTCTTTCAACTAGGAAGTTGACCATTTACACCATAGGTATAATTATCTAAGTACATCGTTAAATTTCACATGAGCCTCATCATCTTGAGTCTTAATCTCTCGTCATATGTTCTTCCTTCCCCAAGAAAATTCTGGTGAAATTCATTGTTAAGATATTACTAGTTATACAATCATTATTTAAATCATCTATCTCAAAATTAAAATCCCTTGGTTTTACATCCATTTACCCTTTGGCTTACCAATTCCAATACCACTATATACAATTGCATATAAACACTACGTCATCATGATTTAATTTTATATCATGCTTAATTTACTTGCATGAGGGGTTGTTGATCCATGTTGACTTATACATACATCACTTAACAATTATCATTTTCATCCACAAAAATATTTTATTATCTAGTCAAGTTCCTATCTCAATACCACTTGATTGCTTTATCATAAATTCACCCTTCTTCAAGTTGGACAAGAGACTCCTGCTCATTAAATGGTATCTTTATTTTAGATTTTGAAACAGTTGGAAACACTACTACCATCATTGTCCATGAAAAATTTAAATGTGTGGTCTTATGTGGAAACAACTTCTTTTAACGCTATAGGAACAAAACTTGATAAGTTTCTCTTTGTGAAGTCCTACTCATGCAACAATGAGTGCAAATCAGTCAAGTACAACCTCTATTAATTGACTCTCACTTCTTTTATCAATATGTACACAATCCTTCTCAAGGTATCCTTATAAAATTTCTAGCAACATTCCTTCCTATACTTCACTATTTTTTTTTAATTTTTTTTTTACCATTTAAACCTTTAAACATCTTCCTCGTTTATCATCACTGGTCATTATGAAAATTCTCAACTTCATATCTTCATGTTTTTAAACTATGTAAATCATCACTATGACCATTACCAATCTTGTTTCTCGGTCCACTAATCAATACCCTTAAAAGAACTTTCCTCTTGATAGAACATCCCTTCATTTCCTCCTACCAGATATTCATAGATATATTTTTATTTTTCTCCTAGTCTTAATTTCTTAATATTCCATGTCTACTAGCTTCAAAAATGGAAACTTCTTCACTTCATTCTATTTTATTAATTGACTTTAATTTCTCACCTCCAGTCATTGTGGTTTCTTTTCCTCCTCTCTTAAAAGCATAACATTGATATACTTTGGAAATGTTGTTACTATTCCCCAACTTAGGTAATACCTAATAAATAAATTCATTAAGATGGCTACCAAATGTATTTCGCTTATCATTTCCTATTTTAAGACATCAAGATAATAAAATTGCCTGATCATACATCTTGTTATCCATAATTCATGCATATAGTTAGTCACCTATGGAATATTGAATATTGTGTGAAGTGGCTTGGTTTAGTCATATGAAGGAAATCTTTACAATGTGGCTCTCCCATTAGAGGTAAAAACTATTATAGTTGATCAGTTTTTCTATGTCATCATACCTTCTAGGTTCCTTCAAAATGACCTTCATTATTACCATGATTATTCAACTTCATTAGTTGATTGCCAATATTTTCTTCTTTATGTGCATCATCCTTAGATAGACCTTATAGTGATACCTTCAGAGTACCAAGTTATGATTTGACCAAACTCTTTCAATCACATGACATGACCATATTAGCCTCGAAAAGAAAACTCTATGTACAACTATACCAAACTTTTCCATTATGTTCTAAAATAGGTTGCCTCTTCTCACTGGTTTCTTATCCTTGTTGTGACACTTCCTCTCAACCACCTTAAGTATTTATCTAGCACCCTTTTTTTTCTTTTTTTCATTTGATCCAAGTTGGCCATAATCACATGAGCTATCATTAGTTATCATCATTAGAAAATTTGCAAGTTTCTCCTTTCCATTTCTCCTTAGACAACTTTATCCAATATATGAAATTAACCTTGAATCACGAAACCTCATGTAACATTATACTCAACATCATAATAATTAATTAAACTAAACTAAAATCATAATGTACGATTTAGATGTATCATAAAGTTTAAACAATAAAACATGCTTTAGATGCTCCATAAAAGTATCTATATTAGCTAAGTAAGCAATCAATGTACTCATTAAAATCCATCAATGTAAATTTTGAAGAATATGATCTATAAGGTAAAGTAGTGTAGAGGCTAAGTTAAAAGTAATGTAAAATTCATGAACATATTTCTATGATTGACCATTTCCAATTAAAAAAGTAACAAAATTTTGCAACAGTCACAAAAACAAAAGACAACATATTAAAGAAAATAGACAGGGATATTAAAAATATTAAAGAAAACCTAACAGTTTCCATAATAAACCCATACTATAATGACAAATCTTGTGCAGCTCCAAGCATCCCTTATTAAACTCCAATTTCTGTCCACCTTATAATTAAACTCCAATTTGAGCCATTGTACACTGAGTGGATAACATGCTAGAATTGACCCCTTTGACTTAATAATTTGAAATAAAATGACTATATGCGATGAATGAAACAAAAATATAGAACTTCGAATGCTAATTACAGGAACATTCAGTGACAACAATGTGAGCAACCGAACCTACGATTTTTAGGTTGGATAAATTTGATACGCAATCATCATTTCAAACCTCATAAATCATACTATTGTTGGACTGTATACTTTCAGTGGTGTGTGCGCTTTTAAATTTAATGCAAGGTGTATATCATTCGTTCTCAAATATCTCTTTTATGTATGCTCAGTACTATGCATGTTATTTTAATCACAATTTGGAAGAGAAACATCTACAATACACTGTCTACCAACTGTTTTGATATAATACCACAGTGAACCAAACAAGTAAACTCAGATTTCTTTGTGGAAATTTCTAAGATATTCTAAGTGGGTATCTTATGAATATTATTGATATAAATGAGTATTTTTGGGGCTAAACCATTTTTGGGCACAATATATGATTCATGCTTGTGATTTAAATACTCTACATTGTTCCTATGGTCATCGCATAACTGTGTTCAAGTAAATGGCAATAAAAAAATATACCTACAGCAATGCATCTATAAGCTATCTCACAAAACTCAGAAATTACAGTGCGTTATTGAGCCATTTCCAAGAGGGAATAATATGAATGTAGATTCGAGCCAAGCTCTCTGGAAATGATCTTGTCTGAGAATATCATTTCATGGATGTGGATATGATAATGGGCCAAAATGATATGAATATGATTTAACACTGAATGATAAAGATAGGGTATCAAATAATGATAGATAGGGTATCAAATAATGGTTAAAATTACATAAAGAGCAAAGTCATTGGAACATTGTAAGTCGGTGCCATTATAGGTTGAACGATTTCTATGTGATTTACTGTGACAATAGTATTGAGCTATTATCAAAACGAAGCACGTATTTTCAGACAGCAATAGAACAGAGGAAGCTCTTAAATTAGTGTGTTTACTAAATATATGGACAACATTCAAATAGGGCAGCAAGAAGACAGATTCACAAATCTGAAACAGCATTGAGATGTATTTTCTTTGAATTTGAAGAAATCAACGAGGAATAAAAAATGGTCCTAGTTCAAATTTTGGTTATTTATTTATGTAAATACCAATGCAACCAGATACATAATCCTTTGACAAGCACTGATGGCAAGTATAATGTTCAAAAGTCAAATTTTGAGGCAATTTCAAAGTGGTGAAAGTGATTCAAGAATCAAAGGCAAAGCTTCCCACTTGCTATCTCAACTCTAAAATCATCATACAGCTAAAAATTTTCGTTAATACATTTTATCAAATAGTCTGTATGCATCCATCCTGACGAGATAGTTACAGTGATTTCACTAATCTGAAATAATGTCCAAATATAATCCAAATGAAGATATGCCCAAACCAAAATCACCTTTCCTTTGTGATAATGATAATTGGTACTTGCCATAATAATGAATTGCATAAAGCAAACAATACACAAATCACAAATATGAAAACTAGAAAGAAGCCAACAAAGGAAACTTCCATGTCCAAAGCCACCTTTGTGCAAGGAGTCCAAAATTTATATACTACAAATTTTGATGCAGCGCCAACCCTCAGGGATTCAACAACAAAAAACGACATTATAATAACACAAACAAATACTTACCTCCTAGTTGAATGAGACCATAATCATAATTAAAAGTTTAACATGAAAACCAACCATTACAAATATTGGAATATTGTCAATGGAAGGTTGTGTGGATGGTGATCATGTCAACTAGCTCAACACTACAAAAGTTCCAAATCAGTTTAAAGTGAAATGCTATTAAGTAATTACTTGATTCCTTCCAGGTCTGAGTTGTTGAGAGAAACATTAATAGATGCCTGATCTCTGCTAGTCGTGAAAAGCAGTTATATCCTACAGGTAGGAGAGTGAATATTTAGAGCCAAAGTGCAATTCAAAGAAATTATGATGTAATTTGTGCAATTTTGTTCAACAGTTAGAACCATCAGAATTGGACACTGGTTGAAAGTTTTTGATCCAAGATAGAACTTTACTAACTATGCAAAGCTAATACACAGAACATTATAAGCCCGCACAAATTCATGTGTCAATAACTGAGACTGTGTTGATAAGAACAGTCACCTCCTCGATACATTAAGCATTGCAAAAAATGAAAAGAAAACACCGTGGTCTTGCTTCTCGGGAACACATGATAAAGACCAAATTTTGGCACAAGGAAAGCTAATCAACCTGATATTGTATCTAAAAGTTAGACATATGACACAAATCAAGGAGAGTTTCTGATTGTGCCCCAAATATAATGTTCTACACATTTCCTCTGAACATTTCAAGCCAATTGCAAAAACGGAGTTGCCATTCTCTACTAACCAGAAATACCAGCCTGCAAATTCCGTAATTAAACAAGACCGATTGTGAAGAACTGCATGATATGCACTAAATCATCTCTCAGCTCCCATGGTTTCTAAAATTTATCTTCACACTCATTAAGTAGTTTTGAATCTTCTCCCACAAACAAGATGAAGAAGCTCACTTCCAAAAAAAATCACAGATAAGTTTTTAAATCCTCTAGGGGTTAATCTAGATAAAGAATAAATTATGTTGACCTTATACTACCCTGTGGTATAAGGATGCTTAGGATAAATGGATGACTCAGGACTATTTCACACTAGTCATAACAATAGATTATTGGGAGCAAGGGATATCTGATAAGATGTGTTTAGGCACAATACCCAAAGTAGCCCAGGTTCTAGATGGATTGTCGAAGTGAAAACGCTCCATCGAGGTTTCCTTAAGGTACATTATTGGAGTGACAAAAATCCTGATGAGCTTGTCTTCCAAAAGGCAACGCGGGAGCTATATTAATAGAATGCATTATTTCCAACAAGGATCGATTCACTGGTGAGATCAATAGAATGCAAGCCCTCCACCAAGAATTTATTCAAAAGGCGGTTTGGTCCACCAGAAAATCTTGGGAGAATACGCACCATTTAAGCCTAACACTGCATACAAAGGTAGAACAACTGCTCTTTGCAGTACAGCCCCAGGGGACATGTTTCTAGAATTACTTCCAAAATAGAAATAATTATAATAAAGAAAACAGCAAAACATCTACTCGACTGGTTTGACTTGTTTTAGCAATTCTACGAACGCCTCTAAAAATGTGTTTTAAAGAGCTTTATAAGTTGCCATGGTAATATTTCTATCTTTTAAAAATAGTCAGTTTGCCACGCGGTCTATTTTCCAAATGAAAGTCTGTGCTTGCCTCTAAAAAAATAAAAATGAAAATGAAAACCCTAACACCGTAAATCATAAATCGAATTTTTCTACATTAAAATGTCTATAGGCCCTAAGAGTTGAACCTAAACTCTGATACCATATGTAACAACCCCGAAATTAAAACATGTAATTAATTCGATTAATCATGTGATTTATAATCAACATGCAATTTATCAACTAATTGACATCAAACTACAATAAATGAGTAGAGACCACTTCCCTGTGGCGATGATGCTTCTCACTTGTGATTTAATGGTTGAACGCTAGTTGAATTCTACTAACTATAACAAAGTCTTGTGGACGAATCTCCACCCAACCATCGGCTTAATTGCACAAAATCTTGCTACAATTGGACACCCCCGAGCCCTCAATCAATGTACCACTGCTAGGGTATCCTTTGTCTCACAACACTATTCTCCCAAGAGAATGGATGATGGAATCATGGAATCATGCAATCCTCTCATCTTCCTCCTCATCTATTAAATAGAGCAAACATTGGAAGGGGAACCACATGCACACACTCCATGTGTCAACATGCAACTTTACTGCTTTCTTGTTTTATTCTTATTTATATTTATTTAGAACATGTAATTAATTTATTATTTATTTTACTATTACTATTTTTTGTTTATTATTTATTAATATTATATTATTTATTATTTATTTTATATTTATTATTATTTATTATTAAGGGACATTACATAAACTGGATATTACCTGGTTGAATGGTTACGCGAGTGAACTCGATAGCTGCAAACATCAACAAGCTTTTAAGAACTTTACGAGCACTTCCATCAACAGAAATGATGCCATCAATAGAAATCCTATTTGGAAAAAACAAAAGCACTCTGGGCAGAAGCAGAGACACTCACAAAGATAAATAAAGAAGCCTTGATCTCATCAACAAAAATGCTATCTGGCGAAAACAAAAGCACTCTAGGTAGAAGCAAAGATTCAAGTTTGCAAAGCACTTTGCAAGCTTCTATTTCACATAAATGCTATCCGGCAAGAACAAAAGCACTGTGAGCAAATGCTATTTAGCAAAAACAAAAGCACTCTGGGCAGAAGCAGGGATTCCATTTGCAAAGCACTTTGTGCAGAAGTAGGGATCCAGTTGCAAAGCACTTTGCAAGCTTCCATTCCTTGGTTATTATTGGTTATTATTAAATAGTATAAAAAAGCTAATTTCATGCAAACCACAATTTGGACACCACAAGTATGATTTCTAGTCACAAAAAAATGTATGTGTGTGTGTGTGTGTGTGTGTGTTAATGGAATTTATGATATGACATTCTATGAATGTATATGAATTAATGTTAACATTAAAGTAGCAAAGTAGCATTAATCCATATGAAGATATTTATATAAATACCTTTATATATATCTCTTAGTAGTCTAAGTTTTAAAAGGAAGAATACCATTTGCTTAGCCTAAATATAAAGCCAAATAAGGCCTAAAAGGAAGAATACCATACTTCGACATGAGACCAAATAAGACATCAAAATCATTGATTGCCAAATAAGGCCTAAAAGGAAGAATACCATATTTCGACATGAAGCCAAATAAGACCTCAAAATCATTTATTGGTAAAAACATTTAAAAAGAAAAATACCATTCAAATTTGCTCCATCCTCCATATAAGACCTCGAAATCACCAAAACCAAATGTTGTAAATGTCTAATAGGTTTAATAAAAGTGTTAAGAGAATATGGGTAAATATTTTGGTTTATGAGCCAAATTAATGGAAAAGCTAAAATCTATTACAAGAGTTCCTATGGACTAAAAGCAAGGCATGGACTAATCAGAATATCTAACTTGAACTCAGTTTAAAAACATACATATTTACAAAGTTAACTCTCTATATATAATATGTAATTATTATATTTTTTTTTCTCTCTTATGAATTATTAATATATAAATTTTTAAAATAAAATACTAAAAACAAACCAAATTAATGAAAAAATCAAAAACATATTAGCTTAATTCAATATTCATGTTATTAATTTGTGTAACAAAAATATAAAGAACAAATATTAAGAACAAATATCAAAAACATATTAGCTTAATTCAATATTCATGTTATTAATTTGTGTAACAAAAATATTAAGAACAAATATTAAGAACAGATATAACTAAAATATTTGGTTATACCTATTATTTTGGATGACTCTCACCTTAAACAATTAAGTGTGTTTCTCATTTTCTTATTTTCAGCCATCGACTTATAATCAAAAGGCAAACCTCACTCCATTGTCCTAAGAAAAAAATTGAATCAAGTTGATGACGTTTTTGGGCTTAAAAAATAGTCGAACTAAATTAGTATATCTCTGCTAAATCTAATGAACACAAAGAATTTATAGACATAAAATTATATTAAATTTATTAATATTCTAGGTGTAAAAAGGTTAACCTAACTACAATGCCTCCGTCATTGCCAATGGCAGGTTAGTTTAAAGATCAAGTTGATGACTCCTTTGTGCTTAAAAGATAATCAAACTAAATTAGTATATCCCTAGTAAAACTAATAAAATAAAACTAATAAAACTAATGAACAAAAAGAATTTATATATATATAATTAAATTAAAATTATTAATATTCTAGGTCTAAAAGAGTTAACCTAAATACAATGCCTCCCTCATTGCCAATAGCAAGTTAGTTTAAAATGGGAGTTGATAGAGTTTTCCATTGTTAATGTGGTTAATTGTTTAAACTAGTTGAATTATTATTGGTGCCATATCATATCAATTATCATCTTTGGGGTGTTAGAAATCTCCACATTGGCCACTTGAATTATAATTATAATTTCTTAAATATTGTTTAAGGCCATGTTTTTATAGATGTTATCCATTTGTTAAAGGATGGTGGTGGTGGTAACAAAGTTACCCATTCTTTAATATAGCATTTTTTAAATGATTTTTTATATTATAATTAGGATGAGGTGCTTATATAACGGATGCATTTAGGAAAAAAGATCAACTTATAATTATTACAGCTACACCAACAAATCTAATTGTTCTACTCATAGAAAGAATTAGATCAAGTAGGGAAATCGATAGATGGAATCATAAAAGCATTTAAGATTCATAAATTGTAGCTTTGATCAAGACTCTTCCAAAGTGATACCTTGAAGGTACATATTACATATTTACTTTTAAAGTTTCTGAGCCAAAGTGGATCATTATATAATTTGTCATCTATTTTGGTGCTTTATGGGTGGAGCAATTAGAATTATTGGTCTATAGGACCCATGTTAGGGGAAATTCCTACTTTGGTGATTTGGGGTCTAAAAACTTTCAAAAATTATTCGAGGCCTTAAAATGACCATTTTTTGGGTAAAAAAATTATGAACAAATTTTGCATCCTCTTGACAGTGTTCTACTAATTTAGATATTTTCAATGGCACAAAAATTATCTCAATAGTAGTTTGTATGAGGAAGTTATACCTCCCACAAGTTGATGTATCAAGTTGATTACCATGTTATTTAGTGATGCCACATTAGCTCCAATTGCTAACACATGTGGAGCTAGTCATGTGTTGACTTTCAAGAATATTCTAGAGGGTCCAAAATGCTAACCTTGATTGAGAGTTGAGGCATGCAAAATCCTTATTTGTAATCCTAGATGGTTCTTTATCCTAGATATTTTCAATGGCACAACATTTATCTCAATGGGAATTTGTATGATGAAGTTATAACTCCTACAAGTTCATCTTCAAGTTGGCCACCATGTTATGTAGTAATGCCACATTGGCTCCAATTTCTAACACATGTGGAGATAGTTGATGAGCCCCAAATTTGGTAACTTGTTGGGCTCATTTGGCCTAACTATCATTGTTCAGTCCTTCATTTTTCATAGCTTATGCATTATTTTTCAGTATGTTTATGTCATTTCTACGAATAAGGCTAGTCACTCTTCCTAGGTGGCTAACACGTGCTCATTTCAGGTTTTTTGACACATGTTGGAGCAAAACCGAGCAATCATGGGCTAGAAGACAGTCAAGCTTGAGGTGAGGATTCATAGGGGGGTTGTCTATGGCATTAAATAGCCCTTCCTCGGGATCTTTATCCCCAACTCCGAGCTCCAAAGACCACCAAAACCGGATCTAGAAGGCAGCCAAGTAGATTTTGGAAGGGACTGTCTAACTCACAGTTTGGACAGCCAAGTCCCATAGATTTAGGAGGCCAGCTAGGGCCCTCGTGGTGTATAAATGTTAAGGCCTCAGCCTTCGTAAGGGACTTTTGAAACCATGGCATATTTTTCACTACAGTGTTGTTAGCTTTAGCTTGTTATCTTGTAGCCATTTTGGCATAACTCTCATTACTATTTTTTTGATAATGAGAAGCAGTCCGATTTTATATCAACTCTGAGTTTTCTATAGGAGCCATAGCTCTCAGGGTTGGGCCCAACCTAAGAGCCTAGGGCTTCCTTTTTGTATTGTTACTTTTCCTTTATGCATCATTGTTTTCCTTTTATGCATTTGAAACGTATTTATGTTAGGCATATTTAGTTGTGTTGATTAGATAGATCACTGTTTATGAATAGAATTGCTTCAGGTGTTTAAAATAGATTGGTAGGATAATAATAGAAAAAGCTCCAAGAAAAGGGACAACAACACTCTCGGTTTCACCTCATCCTTATTGGATCAGGGGCTGGAATTGAAGAAACAGTGTTGTCCCAACAAAAACACTAGTTTGCTTGACCATGCAATCCTTAGTGTACTGTTTTCATTTGCAGAAGTTAGTTATGGGTTCAGATCTCTGAAATGTTTCTTTGCATGATTGATGTACATGGTTTTCTTTCCAAATAAAGCTGATGTTCATTCATTTTATTGACAGTTAGATTATATTAGCTAGGACTTTGATTATTTGTAAGACTTTGTTGATTCGGTTGAATGTACATTGTGCAGAGCATCTCTACCACTCTCTCATCCACCTAAGCTTCATTAGAGCCAACTATTCCATCTCCTAGCCAGGTCCCTCGTCTCACACCCGTCCTTTTGCCCACGTAACCCTACCTTCTTGCGCAATCATTGTTTTAGCCTTCTTTAAGCCAATTCAGTCTTCTACACCTTCTCACCTCTCCATCCACTAGTCCCTGGGTCACTCTAGGCCCCTATCCTACCTCCTTGTCCATTCATGCATCTTGCCTCACTCACCCATCCTCTAAAATCCAATTTTTAAACATCCTGTAGAAATTTCTAAAAATCCTGTAGAACCCCTGCAGACTTCCTGTAGAAGCTCACAAATGCGGTTTCTTGATAGCCAAACTTTTTGAAACTCTCTGGAAGGGTGTTAGAGACTCCTTAGACCCTCTCTGAACCTTCCCAACCTTTTCCAAGAATTTCTCCTCATTGATCCACCCCTGCACAGTAAAGAACAGTGAAAGCATATGCATGATGAAACTGACAACTTAATCAAAAATACAAAAAGATGTTTTCTTAGGACAGAGGTAGTCTAGACACATGTATTTTACCTTCATA
>APFE031698848.1:1940-55677 GCA_000404065.3 Pinus taeda | reverse complement strand
GTCTTTGCACCCTCTTTGCTTTACCGTTCAATAGGCAGTTTCTGCATGTTGGTCACCATGTCACGCTTGTGAACATGTTCTAGTCATGCACAAGGTCTCTACTTTGTGTGTACATGTTGTATTCGCATGTAAACATCTGTCGCACTCACACACGAAGTTGTATGCATTGTCGCGCAAGTGTCGTCATGAATGTTCAACAATCCATCACAAGCTTAGCATTTGTTGCTCGTGCCATCAGTCATTCATGTTGAGAATATATCGTCTTCATGGTTTGAGGTGTCTTGTCATCAAGTTATGTTGAGCGTGTGTTTGCAAGGTCACATATGAAAAAATTCACTCGCTCACACACTTAGTCAT
Organism: Pinus taeda; assembly: GCA_000404065.3. NCBI lineage: Eukaryota > Viridiplantae > Streptophyta > Pinopsida > Pinales > Pinaceae > Pinus > Pinus taeda. Next base: position 55,320 of record APFE031698848.1, on the reverse strand, counting down.
TTTGTTGAAGTTCTAACGGTCGGATCACCTTCTAATAGTCAGACCTCCACCTTGCAACCAACTTGACCGATTGTCACCCAGAACATCACAGAAGTGTCCAACATGCCATTTCAATCTGCGCTAACTACAAGTTGATCAACCAACCCTCCTGCTGGTCAATCAGAAAGTTTGAACATGCAGTGACCCCGGGACTCACTCCCCTCAAAAATTGTGCAGAAGCTGCAGACCTTGCCCTCTCCGCTGACTGAGAAAATTGCACAGACAAGTCAGAGAGACACTAAGTGTCCCTCCCTATCTCCCCTCCATAATTGCGCAGTTTTTCCAGCCAGTCACACAATCAGCCGACTAACTATTGACCCAAAAACTACGCAGATTCTGAGCAATCCCCTCAGCATCCCAACATCCCTCTCAGCTTAGAAATTTCACAGAGGTGTTCAATAGATCAGCCTCCCATCAATTGCATAGTTTTTGTCTCCAACAAATCCCGCTGTCGCCCCCCTCCACGAATTGCATAGTTTTTTCTTCCAAGCCATCTCGCAACCCGTTGTTAGCTCCCTCTAGGAATTGCGCAGTTTTTTTTGTGAAGCCTCCTAAAGCCCGCATCCAGCTCCCTCCAGGAATTACGCATTTTTTGTTGCCAAGGCCCTCTACTGCACAAACTACTTCACCTTAGAAATTGTGCAAATATTCCCTCCAGCCAACCTAGATCCTGTAGATAGTCACTTCTAATTTGGATTGTCCGTCTCAGTCTCCTAGTGACCCTTGCACAATTTTCACCAGCAATGCTAAGAGCTCGCATCACAACTTGAAACTTGCCTCGTGCAGTTTCGCAGCATTGTCCTCTCTCCTGGTCACCTGCATCCAAAATCGAAGGATCATACATTATGGTAGACTAGGAGGTTTATGGATTTGATGTCCTCTCATCATGAGTGATTGTAGATATAGGTACATGAACATACATGATGCAACGACGGATGGGATGAACAAGGAGAGTACAAGAAAAAGGATGTGTTCACAAATGTACGAATGAACGATGCATGCAAGGAGATATTTTCGCGAATGGACAAACATGGGAAGATATGTTAGCAGATAGGCGGATAAGTGAACATGCGAAGAGATGTTTTCACAAACGGATGAACATGACAAGCATGCCAAAGTACAAGAAAAGGAGCAACGTGCACATGCAACATCAAGCGAACCCAATGACCATCAAGGACTTCGCGCACCTTTCCATGTGGAGGTGAAGTTGTGATACATCAAGAGGATATCCATCACTCAACAACACTACAACTAGACATGCACACTAGCAACAGCATGAACATACCAACACTATCATGCTGATTCATGTCATGAGTCATTTTGGCCACATCACTACTGTGGGCCATATTGTTGTCAATCAATGTAATGTAATGTGGGAATCTAGGAGACCCACTTGTAATCTGAATTTTCATGTAATCTGAAAAGCCATGAAAGTCAAACAATCATGAGAGAAGTTGAATAGTCACAAGGGCCAATTTCACCCTTGGCTATAAATACCTGCTCATTTGTACATGCAAAGGACCTTTTCACCTTGGCTCCTTCCATATAGCCAGAGTTTGTAATATTTTCTTTGAGGAGTGAGTAATGGCTCCAATGTCCCACCTATGGGGTCAATGATTTATGGTGTATCGATGTGTCTTGGAACTTTCAGTTAACTCAGAAGCCTACTCACAAGCCATCAAATTTTCACATGTGTTGTAATTGTTTGTAAGAATTAATCTTGAACACTTGTAATACATGTTGCTTTAACCTGTGTTAAACGATTGAATTCATTCAATTGTTATAATACATATATTAATGAAAATGCTTTGTGTAAGTTGTTAACATTGTCCTACCCATGTTGGCTACCTCCCTGGACATCAGACAAAACCTTTCATGTGAACTTGTTATAACGACCGTGGTACTTGCGCGGATTGCCCTGCTAAGCGCTATATGTGTTATCTTCCTTTGTGTGTTGTGACCACCACATCCATGTGGATTTCTCTTCTAGAAGTTGTGCATGTCCTATTGTGTTGTGTGTCTCTGACAAAGTTGGGACTTCCTTCATTCTGACTAGAGACTCACTCCCACCCTCTCTCTCTGTGGTGAAAGAACCCTAACACAAGTAACACTAACACTCACCAAACATGTGAACCTCGTTGTTCGAAGACAAAGAATACCAATCTCACATGCTGACAAGAAAGAGCTAAGGCGTATCTTTAATATAATGGAAACTAGGCCATAGTACTGGATGGGACTCCACCAAACGGTGTGAGGTCTAATCGGGACTTCATACTGGGGAGATCCCTTGATGTTGGCGGGTCCAACACAGTCAACATTTTTGCGCTAGTAGGAGGGACACCAATTTTTTATGGTTGAATGTCCTCTCACACCCACTCATCAATCATTTGGTCAAGGTTGTAACTTGCACTCCCTCTCACATGTGTGTGACTCTGCAGTTGGTTACTCCTCACCTCCCAAGACTGAACACGAAATTTCAAATCAACATCTTTGCTCCATCCATCCCATCACCTTCCAGTTCATGAAAGTAGTTAGAATAATCCCAGTAATACAACATCTTCCATATGCATCAAGAAAGCCAAAAATCACTCCCATATGGGTTGTTGTATCATTAGCGGAAGAAGAAATTATTGCCACACTTGAAGTTCTGGCAAAAGCTATTGAGGATGGAGAGGAACCTCTAGTATTTCAACAGGGAGAATAAGATACCCTCATGATCTTGGGCTCAGAATCTAGTACAAGGGGCAGAGGGGAAGGCAGTGGAGGAGGCAGAGGCGGAGACGAACCAACAAACTTAGATCTGGAACTGTTAGATTCTGAAGAAGAGGAGGAGGACGAAAATCAAGAATACATGGCTGACCAAAATCTGGAATGGATGACTTAGGGACCATTGGCCCTCCCGAGTTATTTGCATAAGATGTCGAAGCAATCGGAGAGGATGATCACAAAGTTCGACCTTGAAAGCACAGTGAAGGCAAAAGATCACTTAGACAACTTCTACCTGCAGTTGCAGACACTTGAGGTAAGCTACGATGGAATTGCATGTAGACTGTTTCTATGTAGCTTGGATGGTCGCGCAGTGGCATGGTATCACAACCTTCCTGTCAACTCCATACAGAACTGGGGCATGTTCAAACGTATGTTTCTGGAAAATTTTGCTGATGACAAGACCCCATCCATGTTACTCAAAGAATTGGGAAACCTGAAGGTGGTGGGGAAAGAAAAGGTAAAATATTTCAATCAGAGGTTTGTGTGCATATTGAATAATTTCACAGTAGACACAAAAACTCATGAATCCATCACCGTCTATTACTACATGTTTGCATTGTTAACTAGCATTGTGCAGATCTTCAAGCGAGCTGCAAAACCAACATTGTTAGAAAATTGCGAAGAGGCAATCGTTGTTGAAAAGGACCCGCATGAGATTGGAGTCATCAAGGATGATGAACCAACAAAGGACTCCAGAGATGCGAGCAGGAAGCTACAAGCTGCGGTGAGCAAAGGTAAGGACGAGGAAACAAATGATATTGAAACCCTTACTCGTCTTGTCAAAAACTTGACAACGGAAGTGTCTAAGCTCAAGCAACGAACCATTAACACATCTGCGAACAGTCGACCACCCATATAGAGACAAGGAATCATTTCATCAGGCAGCAACCATCTCTTGACTAAAATTTCGTAGAGCTCTATGTTCTAGCTTCAATAGTGCATGAACAACGAATTCTGTTCATTCCATGAAGATGATCACTTAGAAGGTTCTTATTTAGACTGGAAGTGAGTTGCAAGCTCAGTATGCAACCGCGCACTTGACGTAACCAGCAGTGCGCAGGGACAGCCGGAAGATACAGACAATGACGAAGATATTGTGTCAAATGAGGCATTGAGCTCTGGGCATGTGGTAAACATGTATCAGTGCTTGCAAGCAGCGCAGAAGATGAACATCAAGAAGCAGCCCCAAAATAAAAATGATCGTTACAATCTCAGAAGTAAGGGGGCGCCCCTTACACTTGGGGAAGTGAAACAAAAGCTTTAACTTTTGAGGAAGGTTGGCCCACCAACTATCCAAAAGAAGAAAACACAAAGCAAGCCTGGGAAGACAGCGACAGACAAGAATACGTCCATGAGTAGCAAACTGCAGAGCACTCTACCGGACAACACAAATAACAACCTTACCCTAGACACCTCAATGAGTTTACCCCCTCTGGATTACAACATTGTGGGTGACATGAATAAAACTCGTGCAAACATCAGTTTGTTCAAGTTGGCTAAGATCTAGAGTCAGCAGGACATCCTGTTGTGTGCACTGGGACAGAAATCGGCGGACAGCGCAACCTCTACCAGTAAGGGAGCAAGCACACCTTCCGTATCACTTTCAACTGTGCTAAACACACTCTGAATGGAAGAAGAAATTTTTTTTTGCCCTCCATTCCTACTTTCATTCAAAATATTCAACTTTAATGTTCACAATTGTTTGGTTGATTCTGGTGCGATAACCAACATCATGTTGCTCTACATTGGTAAAACAATCAATGTATGGTGGAGCAAGACATCCTCTCAGATCATCCAACTTAATCAAACATCTATACCAGCCATTTGTGAACTTCGTGACGTGATCATCAGACTATCTCACAATGACCGAGTTCACCAGTGCGTAAACATTGTTGTTGTGCATATACCAGAAGCGTATGGCTTACTGCTCAGCAAAGACTGATCCAGCAAGCTGAACATATACTTTGCTACAAATGGGTCACACTTGTGGCTTCCATACAGGGAAAGAAAAATCAAATCTAGGTGTTATCTGAGATATATATGAGGCACAATGTCACTCCCTTCAATAGCGAAAATGAATCGTTGGCCTTCACGGAGCTCATGTTCAGCAACTGCCTCTTGGAAAGAATGTTGGGGTGTTATCCCACACAGCCAAACCCAACCCCACGAGACACGCAGTTGGGTCTCCTTCTTTTCCCAATTGATGGAAATGAAACATGTACAATACATTCTAACAATAGTAGCAATAGCATCATAAGTAGCAATAGTGCAAGCATGTCGAATGGTCTGTGTACAGATGAGTTGTGGACCATGTATTTCGACATATCAAAGACACATGATGGCTCAAGAGATGGGTGTGTCTTGATCGACCCAAACAACAAGAAGCATTTGATCTTGAGTCACTTGGAGTTCGAGTGCACGAACAATTTCATTGAATACAACGCACTCATGTTAGGCTTGCATAAATCCATTAGCCTCATCGTGGTTGCACTCAAAGTGGTAGGTGATTCAAAAATAGTGGTATGTAAGGTACGTAACACCATTCACTTTTTATCTCCACATCTCAAAAGTTACCAACAAGAGGTATGGCAACTGATCTCTAACTTCCAAGCATTCAATATCACTGCGTTACCAAGAAAACATAATGCAATTGCCAATGCTTTGGCAAACGCAACTTCTAGAATTTCACTGCTTAGGGATAAAATTGTTATTGAAATTTTGTATAGACCATCTATCTCGGATAAAATAACTAATTTAAATCATGAGGCATTCACCCATAGAGTGGTTTACAGAAATAACAACAACGGAATCTTGCTCAGGTGCTTGGAGGCACATGAATCAGAGAAGGTTTTGCAAGACCTGCATAGCGGACCAGTTGGGGGTCACTTCGCGGGAAATACCACTATGCACAAAGTTATGTGAGCCAGTTTCTACTGGCCCACATTATTCAAGGATGCACACGCTTATGCCCGCAAATTTCTAGTCTGCCAGCAATGCACCGACAAAATGTGAAGGTCAATAGCCCCACTGTACTCTATTGCAGTGACTAATCCGTTCCAACAAGGGGGCCTAGACATCATCGAGGAAATTTTCCCACATTTTTCGAAACAACATCGCTACATTCTGACAACAACTGATTACTTCACACAGTGGACAGAAGTAGTTCTTCTCAAACAAGTGAACGACTAGGAGGTCATCAACTTCATCCAACAGAGAATCATCTCACACTTTGGCGCTCCAGTATCACTTGTGTTTGGTAAAGCAACGCACTTTTCATCTTTGAAGCTTTATGATTTTGCATTACAAAATGGTATTTTTCTTAAATATTCATCTAACTACTACTCACATGGAAATGCTCTCGCAGAATCCACAAACAAAAACCTTATTCATATAATAAAAAAGATTGTTTACTCTGAGTAGCATAACTGGCACTCTGCCTTGACAAATGCTTTATGGGCTGACCACGTAACACCCAAACCCTCTTAGAATACCTCACCGTAGTTCCTGGTCTATGGTAAAGAAGTCATCATACCGCCCAATATCTACTTTCCTATGCTTTAGTTGTCTCAAGAATCCCAAGGCAAGCCTTACCAGATATTTTAGCGTAGGATGGACACACTTCACAAAATGCAGGAAGAAAGGATGAAAGAAAAAGAAAAGTTTACAATCCACAAGAACTGTATCAAGAGATGGTTCGACAATAGGTCTACAGGGAAAGCTAACTTCGATGTTGGTGACTTAGACTAGAAATGGGACAAACCCCATGAAGAGAAACGCAAGCATACGAAGTTCCAGTCCCTGTGGATTGCTCCATACATAGTCCATGAGAAGCTTGTACCACACACATACTGTTTGCAATCAATTGACGAGAGGATTGACAACCTTCATGTCAACGACCAAGATCTCAAACATTATTTTTAGTAGGTTGGGCTGCGCCCCGCACCATGTACATTGTCTGCTTACTGCTTTTTTTTTCACTTTGTTTGCTTTGCTTACTATTTTTGTTTCATTTTGTTATGTTTGTTGGAACCCTATTATTTTTGTTTTCTGGAAATAAGTGTCGCCCTCTACTTAGTTCTAGATTTTGAATGAGTATGTGGTTGAGATCTTAAGAAACTTGTGACACTGCAACACATGGCCAGAAAATATGAGCCATCTGCAAGGGAATCTTGAGACGAACCACGAACCTGTGTCCACACCTAGAAACCCCATGCTTGTACTCAGTCATTTGTTCTGTGTGATCAAGCTCATCCAACTAGTAGAAACGGAGAAGGGGAAAATCTAAATGAGCAAATCTATGTCAGAGGTCTAAAATGCTTCTCTCAAGGAACAACCTCTTCTACTCTCAATAATTCAAGATCCCTCTTCTGCCCCAAAAATAAATAAGTGCCTATGCACAGTGCTCTTTAAAAAATACAAAGGTGAAAGAATAGAAAGGCTTCCTACGCAGAGATTTGAAGCATGCAACTCAACCGGGGTACTGATCAGGATCGCTGGCAGTGGAGCAATGCATGTGTTCCTGCGTGACTCTGCTAGGGTACTGCCCAAGCTTGCTGGCAGCAGAGAAACACCATAGATGAAAACTTATACTCTGAAATTTTTTAACTCACGAGCCAAACTACCCTTCCCGATTCCGAAACACGGTGATCAAGCTAAAGCTTTTTGTTGTGTTTGACTGAGTTGGAAAAAGGTGAACCATGTCTGCCCATGGGGTAAGTGGGGAAGCCAAAGTAACCCACACAATGATTCAATACTCCCTGAAAGATTAAGGCCCTGTGTTGTCAATGAACCAAAATAGAGAAGTTGTAATTCTACCAGTGTTTCGCCAAGTGTTGTAGCGGCTGCAACACCCTCCAAAATTTTGGCCTGCATCTAATTTCGGAGCCTCCCTTGAATTTTTACTTGATGTTTGAAATCACTCGAGCTCACCTTGTGGGCTCGTGTAAGTCTTTACACCCTCTTTGCTTGACTGTTCAATGAACAATTTTTGGATGTTTCTCACTATGTCACGCTTGCGACCATTTTCTGGTCATGCACAATGTCTCCTCTTCATGTGTACATGTTGTATTCACTATGTAAACATCTGTCACACTCGCACAAGGAGTTGTATGAACTGTTGCGCAAGTGTCATCATGGTCGTTCAATGATCCATCATAAGCTTCATTCCTATTGCTCGCATCATCGATCAATCATGTTGAGTATATGTTGTCTTGATGGTTTGAGGTGTCTAGTCATCAACTTATGTTGAGTATGTGTTCGCAAGGTCACTATGCACAAATTCACTCGCTCACACACTTAGTCATTTTGTTGAAGTTCTGACGATCAAATCACCTTCTAATAGCTAGACCTACACCTTGCAATTGACTCAACCGACTGTCACCTAGAACAACGCAGAAGTGTCCAAAAAGCCATTTCAATCTATGATGACTGCAAGCTGATCAACCAATGCTCCTATTGGTTAACCAAAGAGTTTGACTGGGCAGTGACCCCGGGACTCACACCCTTCAAAAATTGCATAGAAGCACAGAACTGGCCTGCTCACTTGACTGAGAAAACTTAATAGATAGGTCGGACAGACACCAAGTGTTCATCCCTTTCTCCCCTCCAAAATTGTGTAGTTTTTCTAGTCAGTCGGCCAGCTACTCACCCAAAAAACTGCGCAGATTTCTAAGCAAGGCCCTCAATAGCCCAGCATCCCACTCAGCTCAGAAACTACACAGAGGTGGTTAGCAGGTCAGCCTTCCAACAATTGCACAGTTTTTGTATCCAGCAAACCCCACAGCTCGCTGCCATCTCCCTCCAGGAATTGCGTAGTTTTTGCTACCAAGCCATCCCGTAGCTCGTTGCTAGATCCCTCTAGGAATTGGGCAGTCTTTGCTGCCAAGCCTCCTAAAGCCTGCAGCCAACTCCCTCTAGGAATTATGCAGCTTTTGCTGCTAAGGACCTCTGTTGCACAAACTACTTCACCCTAGAAATGGCGCAGATCTACCCTCCAGCCAAGCCAAATCCCGCAGACAACCACTGTTGATTTGGATTTTCCATCTCAGTCTCCTAGTGACATCTATGCAATTTTGACCAGCAATGCCCAAAGCTCGCATCCCAGATTGAAACTTGCCCCACACAGTTTCGCAGCCTTATCCTCTCTCTCGGTCACCTACATCCAAAAGTGAATGATCATGCATCATGGTAGACTAGGAGGTTTATGGATTTGATGTCATCTCGTCATCAGTGATTGAAAATATAGGTACATGAATAGACATGACACGATGATGGATGGGATGAATAAGGAGAGTACATGCAAAAGGATGTGTTCGCGAACAAACAAACGAACGATGCATGCGAGGAGATATTTTCACGAACGGACGAACATGCAAATATGTGTTCGCGGACGGATAGACAGGAAAACATGTGAGGAGATGTTTTCACAAATGGACAAACATGTAAAGCATGCCAAAGTACAAGAAAAGGAGCAACGTGCACATGCAACATCAAGCAAACCCAATGACCATCGAGGAATCCAAACACCTCTCCATGCAGAGGTGAAGCTATGATACACCAAGAGGACATCCATCACTCAGCAACACTACAGATCGTCATGCACACCAGTAGCAGCATGAACATACCAACACTGTCATGTCAAGTCATGTCGGCCACATCACTATTGTGGGTCATACTGTTGTCAATCAATGTAATGTAACATGGAAGTCCAAGAGACCCAATTGTAATCTGAAGAGTCATGTAATCTAAAAAGTCATGAAAGTAAAACAGTCATGAGGGAAGTCGAACAGTCACAAGGGCCAGTTTCACCCTTGGCTATAAATACCACCTAATTTTTACATGCAAAGGACTTTTTCACCTTGGCTCCTCCCATATAGCCTTGAGAGTCTGTAATATTTTCTTTGAGGAGTGAGTAGTGGCTCCAACGCCCCACCTACATGGTTAGTGGCGTATGGTGTATTGATCTCTCTTGGAACTTTCGCTTAATTCAGAAGCCTGATCATAGGCCAGCACGTTTTCACACATTTTTGTAACTGTTTGTAAGAATTAATCTTGAACACCTATAATACATGTTGCTTTAACCTATGTTAAACGATTGAATTCATCCAGTTGTTCTAATACATATATGAATGAAAATGTGTTTTATAAGTTGTTAACATTGTCCTGCCTGTGCTGGCTACCTCCCCAGACATCAGACATAACCTTTCATGTAAACTTGTTATAACGATCGTCACACTCGCGTGGACTACCCTGCTGGGTGTTTTACATGCTATCTTCCTTTGTGTGTTTTGACTGTCACATCTAGGTGGATTGCTCTTCTAGAAGCTATGCGTGTCCTATTGTGTTGTGTGTCTCTGACGAAGTTGGGACTTCCATACTTCCGACTAGAGACTCACTCCCACCCTCTCTCTGCGGTGAAAGAACCTTGACACAAGTAACACTAACACTCACCAGGCACGTGAACCTCATTGTTTGAAGACAAAGTAGACCACTCTCATGTGCTGACAAGAAATAGTTAAGGAATATCTTTAAGGTAATAGCAACCAGGCCATCGTACCATATGGGAATCCTGCACCAAACGGTGTGAGGTCTAGTTGGGACTTCATATCGGAGAGATCCCTTGATGTTGGCGAGTCCAACACCGTCAACAGGAGGATTATGAAGAGCCATGAAGCTAGGGTTACATGTTTCCCATTGGCGCTACATAAGGAGGATTATGAAGAGATATGAAGCTACGATTCCATTAGGGTCTATGGCTTCTATCTAAAGGATTATGTGCCACGATATTGCGCTTGTGATCAAACATCATTGGTGAAACAAATTCCACTAAAAAAAATAGACACTGAAAAAAAACATCAATCGATAAATTCATTTGATCCTAAGCAAAAAAATGATATACATTATTTATTGTGGATTGCCATTATATTGAACTTACCTGTAAGTGGATAGAAACATCAATCCACCGAGTACAATGAATACCTGTAAGTGGAGAGCAACACCAATCCAACGAGTGCGATGAATATAAAATAGATTGCGTTGTGTTAATGACTGAGAAGGAATATCGAACGAATTTTGTTGTCTTCATGAATTTTTAACTGTTTATATATATGGTTATGTAAGTTATTGTTTAAGCCAACATTATTTATATTTTTTATAATAAAAAAATTTATTTTGCATGACATTAGTGAAATTTCAGCGAAACGGACAAATTGACACATCTCCCCCATACTGGGTTGTAGAATGCGCCTCTTAGCACAATAAAACTAGTTATTATTACTTTGATTACAATATAACCTCTTACTTAAATTAAAACTGAATTTCTTATTTTTATATAGTACATAACATTTTATTTATAAGTATACCTATCTTGGAGAGTTGCATTATTAGGGAACTAACTACCTTGGGTCATTAAGTTCCAAGTAGCCTAGATGTAACTTATTAAAGTCAAATTCACCTTTTACATATGGAAGAAACATAATGATGTTGATTTTAATTCAATGTTTTGTATCCAAAGTTTTTCCTAGTAAAATAGCAGGCTACTTGTATAAGCTAGTACTTGCAAATCACATTGTGAGTGTGAAAATAAAGAAAGTATATGAACCATCTTCAACAACATCTAAACTTTTGGGTTAAGACCCCTTATACCATGAGTAGGGAGTGGCATTGCTCCTCGCACCTTGCATCAACTAAATGGGTCCTATAAAGGCAATAATAACTTTAGGCAATTGACGAGTGTGAGAGAGACAAGAACATATGTGGAATTGAACCCCTACCTTCACTCAGGAAAGGAAAAAACTTTCTAACCCAAACTTGGCCATTTTTGAAGAGCCTATGCCCTAGGATCCTCCCAATGATGAATGAGAGTTTGTGTATCCAATTGATGTTGTTTGGTGCACTACCTTTGGATGATCATGAAAAACCTCCCCTTAAATATAGTATCATTACTTCTTAACTTGATTATCTTAGTTCAAGCTATTGTCCTTTGTTTTTTGTGATTCTATTTCTATGAACTTTGAATTTAACTAATATAATTATAGGTTTTAATTTAATTTAACTTTTAATATTTTCACTATAAGCATAGTCTAGATTATAGATGAAATAACCTTTTTCATTGGATATATTTTTTGTTGTTTAAAATACATTTTTGAATGCATAAACAGATTTAGAACCTAAGAAACCCTGGAGCACTCGAATTTTACAGATTAAGTAACTTAAAATCAAGTTTTTAAAAATCTCTGCTAGATTAATGTCGAGAAAAAGACAATTTCATTATATTTTGTTTATAGTTCAATACAGAAAAAAATAAAAAAATAAAAATTAATCAGACACAAATCCCTTGCTTTCATCTTCATCTCAAAAACTCCCAATATTATAAAGTCCACACACTAAAGAAATTTTTGGATTACAGTAACAATTAAGTTGATTTCATAGGTCATGTGAATGGGTTGGTTGCGATGGTTTTGAATTATGTACCCCTAATGTAATGATGGCATGTATTTTCCTTGTGCATAACAACATCGTTTCAATGAGAAATGAAAACATTTAATCATGTATTTTCCTTATGCATAACAACACCATTTCAACCACAAATGAAAGCATACAATCATGTATTTTCCTTATGCATAACAACACCATTTCAACCAAAAATGCAACATACAATCATTTATTTTCCTTGTGCATGGCACACCATTTCAACCAAAAATGCAACATACAATCATGTATTTTCCTTGTGCATGGCCACACCATTTCAACTAGAAATGCAACATACAATCATGTATTTTCCTTATGCATGGCACACTATTTCAAACAGAAACAGAAACATACAATCATTATTATGTAAAGGATTCATAAGAGTACTTATCTTGTGAACTTTCCTAGAAACTAAGTCAGGTTCTATGACTCTCCACCCAACTATAGATAGTTACAACTAGTTCGCACTTGCAGCTATCACCCCCAAGCAAGATTTTGGAGACTTAAATTGATTTATTGTTGAATGTTAGTTTTGTTGTGCTAATTTTAACTTTAGAATTAAAAACAATTTCTCATCATTTGCTTTATGTGCATAGGTTTCCTTTATGGTGTTTGTGAATGTAACGGTAAATTTGTCAAGTTTTATGTCAAATTCATGAGAAAAATAGCATGTAAATAAAGTGTTGAACTATAACAATCAAATATATACCAAACCATCAAAATGAACACTTAACACAATGTTTTGATGAAGGAGTTCACCCCTTCTGGGCTACATCTCCTTAGTCCAGTTTCCATGGATTGGGCCTATGTATTAGCTCAAAATGGAAAAAAAGTGATGTTTACAATGCTCTACTGCCCCTAAAACCTGCTTCAATATGCTTAGAACATCAAAATCATCTAGGAATGACTTTTTCTGAGCCCAAATTGGTTGAAAAATGCAAACATTATGGCCTCTTTAGCTTCCCCTAGGAAAACTCCACCAAAACTGGAGGAACTCCAGTTAATCCCGCCAAATTTGGAGAAACCCCAAATTTATCAAACCCACCAAAAGATCCACCAACTTAACTGCGCCATTAATTAAAGATAAGCTTGGATTAATTAAGGGTTAATCTTCAGTTATCAGATTAAATGTGTTGTTAGCAATTAGAGTTGGCCTTTGGTTTTCAGTGTAAGGTCAAATGCGAGGGGGTTGGCCCTCTCCTCCCCCAACCCACCACATATATAATAACAAACACAATTTATAACCATTGTATGTTAAGAACTAATGGTGCAGCATAACCATAAGACATTGGATTTGTGCGGGCGAGGTCGTGGGTTCGACTCCGCCGACTTGCCCATAAAAATTTTCCATTGTGCATCGATGCCAGGCCTTTAGGGAGGGAAACAAGGTGGCCTTCGAGCTTGCCACATGTCTCCTTCTCATTGGTCCTCCTCCAACCAATAAGAAAGTGCCATTTCACCAAACTGTAGACCAACCAAAATGCGCCACTTGGAAATGACCTCACTGGATGTTGACCAACCTTTGACCTGCACAGTCGACTACCATGTTAGTAGTATGGACTGCTAACTGTGCAATGACTATACTTTTTTTTTCAAAATTCCTTTGTTTGGCAAAGTGGACAAAACGCGATATCTTTCTCATACAAGCTCTGTTTTGAGTGAAATAAATTGAGTTGGGATCATATCACTAAGACAGATGCGATCGTTGAGGTTTTGAGAAATTCTAAGCACTCTAATTTTTGAGCTAAATATTGATCACATAACCATTCCTCCCCACTGGAAGACTTTTGGACCCCAAAAGATACTATCAATTTTTCAGCAAGTGAGGGTACAACTCCCTCACCTTCTCAATATGCAACCATTTGGCCTTAGAATGATTGTGTCCCTTGAGTCCCACTCGAAGGTATTCGACATTCCCTCTCTTTGAAGTTTTGGTTCTTCTGTCAAGTATGAGATCTTGTTGAAGTTCATCAAGATATTCTAGCAAGAAATCATCTATTGATGGCAGATGAACATGCTCTCCATGGTCATCAATCAAAGGAGGTTCAAACAATCTCAAATTCTCAACACGGTGTTTGTCATGCCTTGCCTTGTAGCTGCTTTGACTCTTTTCAAGTTGTTCTTGCAATGTGTGATGTATCAACTGAATTTTCTCAATGAACTTCCTTTTCTTATCGATTTCACTATGACCATCAATAGCAACATCTTTCTCAAAGATGAAGTCCAATAACGATCTTGGAAAGTACCCAAAACATGCCTCGAATGGCGATGTGTTTGTGAAAGAATGTTTTGCCCTGTTGTATGCATGTTGTATGTAATGCAATTGTTCATCCCACAACTTGGGATGTTTGTTGCAATATCCTCTAAGAAGATGAATGATTGTCCTGTTGACCACCTCGGTTTGTCCATCTATTTGCAGATGAAAGTTTGTACTCTTATTCAACTTAGTGTCCATCATGTCCCACAAATTTGACTAAAAAATCCCAACAAATCAAGAATGTCAATCACTTACAATGGAAGTAGGAAGACCAAAATGAACCCAAATAGTTTGAAAGAAAATATGATTTGTTTGTTCAGCTATAATTTTCTTTTAACATGGTGTTAGAATACACATCTTGTTGAAATTGTCTACAACTACATACAAGTAATCATGACCTTTCCTTGACAATGGAAGACCTCCTACAAAATCCATTGAGATACTCTCCCATGGACATGAAGGTACCGGAAGTGGAGTTTACAATCCTAGTTTCCTATTGCTAGGCTTACTTATTGCACACAAAGAAAATCCTCTAATGAAATGAGATACATTATCAAACATGCGTGGCCAATAACAATACCTTTGGAGATTCACTATTGTCTTGCCTACACCAAAATGTCCAAAAATCAATGAAGTGTGCGCCTCCCTTATGATATTGTTTCTTTCTCCCTGTGGAATACATAATTTGCACAAGTGATACAACAAACTGTTATGTACGTGGTAATCTAACTCTTTAATTTGGTTTCCTTGCTTCAAGCTTACATACAGATATTGAAATTCATTATCACATGCATATTTCTCAATGTAAATTTCATGTAAAACATAATTGTGCTTGAGTATAATAGATGAATTTACAATAGGCCTAGAAAGAATATGAGCTACCTTAATGTAGATTCCATTTTTGTATTTGATAATCAAATGAAAATTTTGTAGAAAACCCATCCATCTGAAGTGTAGTGATTGTTGAAACTTTGACTGTGACTGTAAGTACTACAATGGTTGATGGTCAATATGGATAATGGTCTCCTCCCCCATCAAGTAGTGTTTCCATTTTTTAAAACTTTGTACCAATGCATAAATTTCTTTGTCATAAGTGGGATAGTTAGTCACAGCACCATTAAAACTTTCAGAATGAAATGAAATGGGCTTACCATGCTACATGAGAACTGCTCCCATGGCGTAATCACTAGCATTCGTTTAAATCTCAAATGGCTATCTAAGATCCAAAAGAGCCAATACCGATGTTGAACTAATATTTTGTTTTAAAGCATCAAATGATTTTTGTTGTACATCTACCCAATGTAAGACTTTCTTAACACTAGTCAATGCATGTAGTGGAGCTGCAATGGAAGAAAAATTAGCAATAAATTTCCTCCAATATTGTGCTGCCCCTAGAAAACTTCTTACCTTTGTAACTGTACTAGACTTGGGCCTATTCACAATGACCTCAACCTTAGAGGGGTTTATCTTCAGCTCACTTCCTCCAACAGTGTGTCCCAAATACACTAAAGAAGTCTTGCCAAATTCACACTTTGACATCTTTAAAAATAATTGTTCTTTTCTTAAGACATCAAGTACTTTGTTCACATGCATGACATGATCATCTCTGAATTTTTTGAATATGAGAATATCATCTAAGTAAACAATGAAAAAATCATCTAGAAATGGTCTCAATACATCATTCATAACTCTCATGAAAGTATCTGGAGCATTTGTAAGACCAAAAGGCATAACAAGCCACTCAAACAATTCTTGTTTAGTTTTAAATGCAGTTTTCCAAATGTCCTCTTCGGCTATTCTAACTTGATGATAACCACTTTGTAAGTCTAACTTAGTGAAATACTTTGCATACCTCAATTGATCAAGAAAATCATCAATTCTTGGGAGTGGATAATGATTCTTTACTGTTATCTTATTCAGTGCACGGAAATCCACACACATGCGCCAAGTCTCATCCTTCTTTGGCACCAAAATGATTGGTGACGACATGTTGAAGTAGATGGGTGTATGATATCTTTTTTTAGAAATTCTTGAATTTGCTTCTTGATTTCCATGCTCTCCATGATCGACATGCCATACATGTCAATGTTTGGAAGTGGAACATCCTGCTGCAGTTGTATGTCATGCTAAATTCCCCTCTTGGGAGGTAACCCCTTTGGTTCCTGAAACATCTCACCATGCTTGCTTACCACATCCAACAAATTAGATTTTAACTTATCATAACAACCTTCAAAAGATTCATAATCGATATCTTTCTTTTTCTTGATCATGAGGAGTACAAAATTTTTACTTGCATTTACTAGTCTCCTCATCTGCCCTACATTAACCAAAGAAATGTTTAACTTTTTTCAATGGGATCTCACAATATACTCCACTCCATCTTTGAAAATTTGATATTTTTTCTCATGGCAATAAAATATCACTTTCGTTTCGTACAAATATGGGCTTCCCAAAATAATTCGTGATATGTCAAGTGGAACTACATCTAACTCAACTTCATCAACGAATTTTTCAGTAATGGAAAACCTGAATAAGCATTTCCCTATAACCTGTAAATTTGCATTATTGACTATCCAACCCAAAGGTAATGGCTTATGATGAGGTACAGATTCAAGGTTAAGCTTTTTGACCAAGTCTTCTGAAATTAAGTTTGATTGTGACCCACTATCAAATAATGCATCAATATTTGTATGATTTGAGATTACCCTTACATGGAACAACTCTATCCTTGATTCTTGATTTGGAGTGTTGTTGTGACTATGTGAGGAACTAGTGCTTGCTATAGCTTCTTTTCCCTTTGTGACCATGGTTGAAATCTTGGTCTCATCACCATAAACGGATCCAAGATCATGTTATGTGGTAGCGATCGTCTTTTGTTTCCCCTTAATGTTTGGTTTCTTAGGCCTTAGTTCGGGATGTAGTTTCCAATAGTGGGTTTCATCATGCCCCGCTTTGGAACAATGTTTGCATATAGTTTTCTCCCCTTATTTCTTTATACTTGCATTCTTCTTTCCTTTCCATTTTCCACCCTTCTCTTTCTCCTTTCGCTTGAATGGCTTCTTTTTGCTACCCTATTCCTAAATGTTCTTTCCTCTCGCTTTAAGGTGTCTGGATTGCACACATACCTCATCTAAATTGCTTGGATTGAAAAATAATGATAGTGTGTTTTAAGTAGGAATGTAAACCCCCAATATATTTCAAGGGTGTACCTTGGGAATTCAAGTTTACTCCTAACAACAAAGCCCTTTTCTTAAACTCCTAGGTATAGTCTTGAACTGTTTGGACCTTGAGTTGCCTAAAGTTTTTCCAACTCATAATGGTTATTTTCATGTAGGCTAAAGAATAAAATGTCTTTTAATTGAAAAAACAAATTCAACCCAAGAAATGGATATCTTACAATGAATTCACATTTCCTCTTGAGTCTTTTCTTACCACCAAACTAGTGTTGCTCCTTCTAGCCTTAATGAAGCCAACTGGATCTTTATATCATCTTCTTGAAGGTTCTAAATTCTGCAATAAACCTCCAATTGTCAAATCCAATTTTATATCTTCTCTGCATTTACCTCACCATTGTACATGGGAAGTTCAAACTTAATGTCCAATTTGAGTAAGGGAGTTTTTTTCTTTTGGGGTTTTTGAATGAGTATGAACAAATTTTGTGGTGGAAGTGGAAGATGGTGTTGTTTGTGATGATAAGGATGATGAAGATGATGAGGAAGATGATGAATATGGTGGAGATGGAGGAGGCTTTCCTCCATTACCCTTTGAATCCTTCTTTTCATCTTTTTTTTTCTTATGATTTTTCCTCTCCATGTGGGGACTTAGAACTCTCTCCACCCATTCTAATATTCCTCTCTTAATAGAGGAATCTAACCATGTCAGTTAAATCATATAAATCTTTCTTGTATGCTTCTGCTTCTGAAATACCTTCAGTCTCTCTTTCTCCAGACATGATGCCTTTGGATTCAAGCTCAGCTTCTGCCACTGCTTTTACCTCCTCAATATCAACTGAAGGTAAAACTTGAGGTGCTTGAAGTGCAGTTGGGATCGAAACTTTGGGTGGAGATTGTGGCCTTGTGGATCTCCTTCTTCTGGGCATTACCTCAGGATTTGCAACCAATATTTTCCCTTCTCCTCTCTACAACTTTAACCTTGTAAGCATCACAAATTTGCAACATTTAAAACCCTACTTGCACAAAACTCAAGCAATCAAGCAAATAACCTTGCTCTGATACCAACTTGATCTGTTGTTGAATGTTAGTTTTGTTGTTCTAATTTCAACTTCATAATTAAAAACAATTGCTCATCATTTTCTTTATGTGCATAGGTTTCCTTTATGGTGTTTGTGAATGTAACAGGTAAATTTGTCAAGTTTTATGTCAAATTCATGAGAAAAATAACATGTAAATAAAGTGTTGAATAACAACAATAAAATTTACATCAAACCATCAAAATGAACACTTAACACACTGTTTTGATGAAGGAGTTCACCCCTCCTGGGCTACATCTCCTTGGTCCAGCTTCCATGGCTTAGGCCTCTGTATTAGCTCTAAATGGCCAAAAGTGTTGCTTACAATGCTCTACTAATCTTGAAACCAGATTCAATGTGCTCATAACATCAAAATCATCTAGGAACGACTTTTTCTTAGCCCAAATTGGTCGAAAAATGCAAAAGTTATGGCCTCTTTAGTTTCCCCTAGGAAAACTCCACCAAAACTGGAGGAACTCCAGTTAATATTGCCAAATTTAGAGAAACTCGAAGTTTATCGGACCTACCAGAAGATTTGTCAACTTAACTGCACCATTAATTAAAGATATGATTGGATTAATTAAGAGTTAATCTTCAGTTAGCGAATTAAATGCGTTGTTAGCAATTAGCATTGGCCTTTGGCTTTCGGTGTAAGGTCACATGGGAGGAGGTTCGACCGCGGTGCTGGTCCTCTCCTCCCCCAACCCGCCACATATATCATAGCAAATATAATTTATAACCATTGTATGTTAAGAACTAATGGTGTAGCATAACGGTAAAAAATCTCCATTGTGCGTCAATGCCAGGCTCTGGTACCAACTTGATCTATTGTTGAATGTTAGTTTTGTTGTGCTAATTTCAACTTCAGAATTAAAATCAATTTCTCATCATTTTCTTTATGTGCATAGGTTTCCTTTATGGTGTTTGTGAATGTAACAGGTAAATTTGTCAAGTTTTATGGCAAATTCATGAGCAAAATAGCATGTAAATAAAGTGTTAAACAACAACAATCAAATATACAGCAAACCATCAAAATGAACACTTAACACAGTGTTTTAATGGAGTTCACTCTCTTGGGCTACATCTCCTTGGTCCAACTTCCATGGCTTGGGCCTCTGTATTATCTCAAAATGGAAAAAAGTGTTATTTACAATGCTCTACTACTCCTGAAACCTGCTCCAATGTGCTCAGAACATCAAAGTAATCCAGGAATGACTTCTTCTGAGCCCAAATTGGTCAAAAAATGAAAATGTTATGGCCTCTTCAGTTTCCCCTATGAAAACTCCACCAAAACTGGAGGAACTCCCGTTAATGTCACCAAATGTGGAGAAACCTCGAATTTATTAGACCCGCCAAAAGATCTGCTAACTTAACTGCGTCATTAATTAAAAATAAGCTTGGATTAATTAAGGGTTAATATTTAGTTAGTGGATTAAACACATTGTTAGCAATTACCGCTGGCCTTTGGTTTTCGATGTAAGGTCACATGGGAGGGAGCTGACCCTCTCCTCCCCCAACCCGCCATGTATATCATAACAAATACAATTTATAGCCATTTTATGTTAAGAACTAATGGTGTGTCATAACGGTAAGATGTTGGATTTATGCGGGTGAGGTCGTGGGTTTGACACCACCGACCTGCCCCTAACTTTTTTCAATTGCGCGTTGATGCTAGGCCTTTGGGGAGGGACACGTGGTGGCCTCCAGGATTGCCACATGTCTCCTCCTCATTGGTCCTCCTCCAACCAATAAGAAAGCGCCATTTCACAAAACTATAGACCAACCAAAATGCACCACTTGGCATGACCTCACTTGACGTTGACCAACCTTTGACCTGCACAGTCACCTGCCACGTTAGCAGTACGGACTGCTGACTGTGTAGTGACTGTACTTTTTTTTTCAAAATTCCTCTGTTTGGAAAAGCAGACAAAGCACGATATCTTTCTCGTATGAGCTCTGTTTTGAGTGAAACGAGTATCGCCGAGACAAACAAGGTCGTTCAGGTTTTGAGCGATTTTGAGATCTTTGATTTTTGAGCTAAATACTGATCATCTGATCAGAAATGGATTGCTCAAGGGATTGTATAGCAAACTTTGGTTGATACAAGGACTTTAGAGGCTATCTTTCCTCCACCCACTAATCCAATATCAGTTCACAAGTTCACAGGGAATCCGGAAGCATGTTGCCTCCACCCTTCAGTTGTTCAACAACTAGAAACTCCAAGGAATCCAGAGGCTTCACCTTCACCCTCCACGGAATCCAGAGGCTTCACCTTCACCCTCCACGGAATCCAGAGGCTTCACCTCCACCCTAAAACATAATGGTTCCACCCACTAAGGGAATCCATAACCCACTATGAATTAGTCAAACAAGCGAAGGAGGCTCTAGAACTCCCTGTCAGGAATCCAAGGCTAAACCTCTACCTAGGTTTTCAAGGGATTCTAGAGAAAACCCATCTCCAGCCTTCACCCCCCTGGGTGTCCCAAGGTGTACCCTCACCTAGAGAAGCTCCTCTTGTCCCATGTTGCTCAACTAGAATAAACAACTCCTTTCGAAGCCCAAGATCGAACCAAAAGAGCCTCTTTGATTGCGCTTCTCCATAATGATCTTCCCATCCCATTCTCATTCATGGTGGTTCTCTCTGCCTCTTTCACTCACACTCAATCTCCATCCTCTATTAGCGGTTCTCCTTTGTCTTGTCTATTGTGGTTCTTTTCTTTTCTTTGAGTTCTTTGCCCAATCCATGACTGCATAACCTCCGACATATGACATTGCTAGCAAATCCTGTCAACCAATGGCAAGTGAGTCTCATACTCCTCTAACTTAGTTGGTTAATGCAGTTCAATAACTCCCATTAACTTCCTCATCTCACCAGTGCCCTGCACTATATGGGTTCTCAATAATGTTGTCCCTTTGCTGCCTTATTCCTTGCCCCAAGCAACATGGGATATGTACTTTTTTTGCAGACCATTACATTAAGAGCACGAGTGCCATTAATAAGCACAACAACTAGCCTTCAATGGTTGTCTCCAAACAATCCAATTTCTCTTGCAGAAAGTAAACTAAACATCTCAAGCAATAAACCACCCAATCTCTAGAATTTGTGTCCCTTACTCAACCCATAATTCTTTTATGAAAAATATTTACATTGAAAGATAAGGTTAAACAATTCAGGCTGTCACAAGAATCCCTTTTAAGTGGAGAGAGATGTAGGTGGATATGTTATGGGGGCGGTCTTCATGAAAGGAGGTAATCCAATATGTTGTCATTATGAAATTTTCCATGGCAAAGTCCTAAACTATCCTACATATGAAAAGGGAACTCTATACTCTGATTCAAAATTTCAAGAAGTGGAAGAACTATTTGACATGCAGGGAGACAACCATCCACATTTTTTACCAACGACTATAATATTTGAAAGCTCGAAAATACGCTTCAACAAGATATATACTACAAGTGGATGCAATTTTTATAGCAATTTCCTCTTATGGTCAAATAAAAGAAGAGAAATATTAATGAGTTGACAAACATGCTCTCAAGGCCACCCACATCAAATATCATAGCTTTGGATGAACTTATACACATGTAAAATTTCAACCATGATGTATAGAAAGAGGAATATATAGAATATGAGGACTTCAAGGATGTATTCCAACAACCATAAAGCCAAGTTTGTTTAAAATAAGGTGACAACAAAGTTGAATATCATCTTCAATATGGGTTACTCTACAAATTAGACAAGCTCTATAATCTAAAAGATGAAAGATTGCAACTTATTAGAAAGGTTCACACCTCTAAATTTTTAATACATTCTCCTATAAGCAAGAAAAGCACCAACCTACAAAGATATCTATATTGGGGCAAAATCCTAGAAGACATAGATCATTTTACTACAGGATTCATAATTTGTTGTGCCAACATGCCAAACAATAGGAAGCAAAGTTTGTAGCATCCCTTACCTACACCTACTAGAGCATGGGGTCACATTTCCATTGATTTAGTAGGTGGTTTGCCAAAAGCTAAGAGTGGGTGACTTAAATATCAATTTGTGGTAGTTGTCAACTTTAATGAGATGTGCATCCTCATGTTTTGTAAAAGGACCATCAAAGGACAGGAGGTAGCAATAGTGTTTTTTGAAGATCTCTAGGTGTAGTTTTGGATGCCAAGGAGTATCGTCTCAAATAGAGATAATATATTTATGTATGCCTTTTGAGCTACACTTTGAGAGAATATGGATACTAAGTTGAAAAGATCCATAGTCTTCCATCTACCAAGTTTCATCAAATGGCGTTTTCATTTTTTGGTGGGGGGCACAGGGGGTCAGAACTTTGTGAACAAAATTTCTAGCATCTTATCATCATTCTACACATCAAGAACTTTCCAATAGTGCAAATATCACCTCAATCACAATTCATATGAGGAAGTTATTCCTCTCGCAAATTGACTTATCCTATTAACCAACATAGTATTTAGTGGATGTCACATTAATGGCCATTACTCACACATTTGGAGCTAGTAACGTATGCTTTCAAAAAGATTCTAGAAGGTCCAAAACCCAAACTCTCACTAAGAGTTGAGTCCCTAACCCTTACTCTATCGTTAAATACTACACTACTAGGAAAAAGGGTTCTATTCTTATTGTATTTATTTTACTATTTCATAGTTGACCAAAGCAAGGGAGTCAAACATTGGAGTAGCACATAGGAACTAGAAGACCATGTAGCAATGATATAGGCTACAATGTCATTGACAACTCCATACTGAATTCACCATCTTTGTATTTGCATTTTGAGATTGAGAAGAAAAGAGCAATGCATAGTCCTCATTTCTCACTAGGTTTTCGCATATTGGGTTTCCTAGTCTACATATTGTGTCCATTGTGTGGATGGTGTGGTATTTATTCTAAATTTTGTATATGTTCAATGTTGATTTATCTTAATATTTTTTGTGCTATGCTAGTAACATTAAATTTGAGTATTAAGTAAAACACTACATAACCAATGGTTTGCATAAACTTTTAAGTTTTGTCATGATAAAATGTTCTAGTTGAATGTCTATGATGGATCACAAATACATATGGAAGCTTTTATTAGGATTATTGGTTTTCTAAAGTCAAAAATTTTAGTCACAAACCCCTATCTCCTCACTCAAGAATGTACGCACTATATATCTGTATGTTTGTCTCTCAATATATATAAATGAGGTAAATGAGTCATCCACTAAAATGTTATTGACTTGATGGTTTGACCCAAACATATAATAAATTATTATGATCCCTTAACCACTACCTTTCAAATGTCATGCCCTAACCCCCAACCCATCATGCCCTAATCCCTAACCCATCGATGCTTAATCCTTACGAAGACACAACCCCTATCATATATAACCTTTATCACCCCTTTAACTCATAATCCCTAAACTTACTTCCCTATAACCATTCATTGTTGCTCCTATAACCCATAAATCCCTCACCTATATAACAATTAACCCCCACCCTCAATATAGTTGTTATCAACTAACCCATTAATCCCTAACCCCCAATTTCTTATAGATTAACACGATAATCCATAGCCCATCTAGGTATCACTATATTCCTTAAACCGATCTCGATATATCTAACTTATCTCAGAGAGTTGCATTTCAAGGCAACAAACTACCTTGGACCATTAAGTTCCAACTAACTTCGATTCTTTCTAAATTAGAATTCATTTTTGAGATATGAAAGAAACAAAATGATGTTGCTTTTACTTCAATATTTCATATCCAAAGATTTTCTTGGTACAATGTTGTGCTAACTTGTATGAGTTAGTATATGCAAATCATGTTGTGAGTTTGAAAATTAGGAATGGAGATGAAGCATCTCCAACAACATCTAGACTTTTGGGGTAAGATGCCTTATACCATGAAAAGGGAGTGACGTGACCTCTCACACCTTGTATCAACTAGATGGGTCCTACAAAGACAATAGTAGGCCTCATCACCAAGTCAATCGACAAGTGTGAGAGAGATGAGAGAGCATAAGCCGCATTAGGCCCTACCTTCCCAAAATGATAAAAACTTCTTTACATGGTCATTTTTGAAAGGCCTGAGCTTTAGCATCCTTCCAATGAAGGATGAGAAGTTATGTAACCACTTGATGTCTATCCTACAATTATTGGTTGGTGGAACCCTACTTTAAATGATTATGTCTAACCTCCTAATAATATTACTTAAAAATTATTTATCTTATCTTTTTGTTTTCTGCAGTTTTATTTCTATGACTAGAAATTTATAACTAATTTAATTATAAGTTTTAACTTAATCAAACTTACAGATTTAATGGTGTGTTTTTCATTATATTTAATTTATGATCCACTTTTTCATTAAAGCTTTCTATATATTTTATACTAAACAATAGTAATAAACCATAAAGGACCATAAAGGCAAGCCCCTTGTTGCAGTCTTCGTTACAAAAAAAATCACAATTTATCGCCGTTGGAGGTACCACAATTTATCGCCGTTGGAGGTACCACCATTTGAAGATGTGAATGTACTAACGTTTCAAGTTCAATATTATAAAGTCTACACGCTGAAGAAATTTCTTGATTACAATAACAATTAAGTTGAACTCATTTCAGGAGTGATGTGATGGATTTGTTACATTGGTTTTGGATTAGGTACCCATTGTGTTGTAATGATGCCTCCTCCTCGTTCACTTTATCATGAAAATTCAGTGAAATCATTAAGAAAACGTTTTCATAACAAAGCATCATAAATTTATAATAAAAAAATCGATAACAAAACATCTTAAAGAGTCATATTCTTTGAAAAATCTTCATATGTCTTTCTGTTAAATTGTTTCAAAAGTTTTACACATTAAACTGTAATGTAATTTATTGTTGGAATTGTTCAATTACCTTCCATAAATGCAAGTCCGTAAATGATTTGAATGAGAACTATTATGATTTCTTGTTTATTGATCTGATCATCCACTCAAAGTTTGTCATTTCATGTTCTTCTTGAAGGCTCCTTTCGTTGATTGGGTAGAACACAATTTCCCATTCAGCTCATAAAGTTGTTATTATAACGTCAAAGCTTTTTTTGTGCTAGAAGAAGTCCATATAACTCCATGCTTATCATACAGACATAGTTTGAAAGAACTGCACGACATAGTTTGAAAGAACTGCACCAGCTGCTATAGGTTCTTGCATCAACTGGCATAAGATTCTCTCCATGCCACTGAATTGGTATCCAGGATCCATTTCAATGCACCTGACCTGCCATCAGAGAGCATCTGTAGTGGCATATGACCACTTGATCTTATTCAGGCCCCATCACTTTGGCCTCCATTTGTCCGCCCCACCTTGAGGTCGAACAAGCGCAGTCCATGTCTTCATAAGTACCATTACTACCAAGGAAATCATGAAAAAGCATATGTCATAAAGCTCTGGAGGGAAGAACCCCACATACATGAATCTCTAACCTGCAACATTTTTTTCAAATGCTTCATGCTAGATATCTTATAACCTAGTAACTACCAAAATCTGATTTGAAGCACTGATAATGGCAAGATAACAGTGGTCTGGCAAGTTTGATGCCTCTGTTCATAGAAATCAAACTGCAATTAGCCTTTGATGCGATCAGGTAGCTGCAGTAGTCACATTTCCACAATAGATCCGGGATGCCAGATCCTCTTCATCATCTTCCGCATCCAATAGGAAATGGGCATAGGATCCAAGAACATTGATGCGGAATAGAGCCAACAGTGAGATAACATCAATTAAATGGTTGCATATATTAAAATCTATGAATCTAGCCACTTTTATAACCATTTGAGATGTAAACTTTCCATCTTTTTCTACACAAGTTATGATTAAATTGGTATGTAAGTTTTGGAATCATCATAATTACAGCGACCAGATCCTCATCCAGGCATATATAGACTTAGACTAGAAATATCAGTCATTATCTGAACATCAATGTAAATATAATCAAATGCAAACAAAGCAATGGAGTTAACCAGCGAAAGAGAGAGCATAAAACCTTACACATAAATGTAAACATAATTGGATAAAACCACTGAAGGGATAGCAAAGATACTAACGTTACATCACTGTAAATATAATCAAATGCAAACAAAGCAATGGAGTTAACAAGCGAAAGAGAGAGCATAAAACCTTACACATAAATGTAAACATAATTGGATAAAACCACTGAAGGGATAGCAAAGATACTAACATTACAGCTTGATTATAGTAAGATAGTGCATTAGCTGCACCATGTAATATTTGCATATCCATAATCCCCGGAATCCCCGGAATATCTAGTGAAAATAAGACTTTTTAAATTAAGGTGTATTGCATTAATGTTTTGTATACCCTTTTATATTTTTCATTAATTTTGGGTTCCATTTTTTATACCCACTAATATAAAAATCCTCTACTCTATATATCCCCTAATATATTATATCATTTTTTCTTCAATAAATATCCCCAAATATAAACCCATACCATATAGTATTGCTCCCTCAGTGAAACCCTGGTAACTAATATGACCCTCCCATAATATTCCTCAGCTCTTTCCAGACACAAGGCCTGCAATGTAAAAAAATTCTGATGTAAATATATATAAGAGATTAATGCGATGCAGTCGACAACACTAACATTACTAGTTATATAACAGCATAAACGCAGTTCAGATTCCTCAATACTAACCTCCTGCAGGAACCTAGCATAATTCGTTAACAGAAGTGGGTTGCCAGGATCTGCCCGCAGCATTTTGTTATAATAAGCAGCATTTTGTTATAATAAGCGTCTGTACTATTGGAATCTGATCCGGACCCATCTCCTCTGTCTCCACCCCAATCTTCACCAGAAGCCAGCGCAGTTTTCGATCCAACCTCAACCCTATTGCACACCAAAGCCACTCCAGTGCCTTCAAATATCATGCCACTCATCAAATCATCATTCCTCCTTCCAGAGACAAAAGGTCCCTTACCTCCCTGGGCTCCAATTGCTGCTATGTTTTTCCCGCGACATTCCTCCTGTGCGTCTCCGGGCGCTTTGAAACTCACCTGATATTTGAGTATCAGAATCCTCAAATTCCTCTTTGAAAACCTCATCCAATACAACATTGCTCACAAAATTTTCTGTAGAGAGCTTTCTACAGAGTTCCAAAGGACCAGACCCCGATATTAACCCCGGCCTCCTTGAACTGCATTCGATAAGGGGTTATGTAAATCAGCTTTAGGCAGCGTTCTTTTGAATCTGGGTTGTACATCGCCATTGCCAGTAACATGCAACTGGGGCAGCTGAACATCTGCGCAAATTCAATTTTGATTCTGGTTGAAGCACAATGAGAGAATTCAGCTGCTCCAATTGCATGTTACCGGCAATGGTGGTTGACGCACAATGAAGGAATTCAGCCAATGAGTAGAACAACGGAGTAACATCATGGTATTAACGCCTAAGAAAGATACACAGGTTTTGAGTATTGCGACGAGTTGTGGTATACGAGCTTCTCCATGTGTCACATTTTGAGCCGCTTGTTAGGCTTATATCCCTTTGTTTCGCATCTTTCCAACGTTTGGCTTCCCAAGAATCTATGATTTGTTTGAACTTGAAGTGCCAAAGTAACCAAAGTAGCCAACGAATGAAAGAGAGGTATGTTTGAATGGAAATGAGCCTTTAAACATAAAGTTCAATGCATTTAAAAGGAAAAAAGGTGGGTTCCACTCCTCAAACGAGGTCCATTACATAGTATCACAATGAGGGCCATTCCTCATTACATAGTAATTACAAATGAGTAATCTGCCACCCTTCAAATATGGGAGGGAGCATGAACTCAACACCCCACCCAGGGGATCATAATTTATGTTTTTCCAACAGTAATATGAATGATCAAATATTAATAAACAGAAGACGTGAGACTAAAAAGATAAGTTATAAAGAGGAGTGGATGTATGATATATGTCATAGACCATTAATATTTGTCCAGTTATAGTTTTATTAATGTATTGAGGCCGTGTAGGTTAATTATTGCATTTTGTATTTAGTTAAATCTAATGAATGGCGTCCAAGTGTATTAATGGAATTATAGCTTCACAAATATTAAGTCATATACTATATATATAACTCATAATTAGTGATTGAGAAATGCTACAAATGTTGGCCACACAAGTTGATTTTTATAGTCACTATTTATTATATAAATGTATATCTGTGACGGGAAAATAGTGAATGTGAATATAAATATAAAATTTTTTATTATTTTTTAAATAATAAGTTAATATAGTTGATAAGTCAATTATTTATTTATTTTATGTCAATAAGATAATGATAATTTTTATTCAAATATATTGTATTACTTGTGTCATTAATTATTTGTTATATAAATGGTAGATTTTCATTTTATTAGTTTTTCTAATTTTGGATTGTTGTCATTCAGAAATAAGTTAGAAGTATTATTGTAAGTTTAAAAGACAATTTTAACCTAAATAATATTTGTAAGATAGTTAATATTTTTCGCTTACTTTCAATGGAGCTATTCATTTTTTAATACTATTTATCCTTAATCAAATACATGAAACTAGTGTTCCTCCTTTTTTTTATGAGAATTTTCTTTATATTCCATATGATAAATATCTTCAGGGGTTGCTCAAATTCAACACTAAGGTTTCAAGCCATTACAACAAAGTTCATTGTGTTACTTACTAGGATTGAACCTGGGTGGGGAGAATAACAATAATTCCTCCGAATCACTAGAGACAAACCCAATTGACAAATATAAAAACTAATATTAGAAATTAAAACTGAAATAGTATTTGCAATCAAATACATGAAACTAAATATTATTGCTTTGATTACAATCTAACCTTACCTAAAATTAAAAATAATTTCATATATATATATATATATATATATATATATATTATTCTATATATACCTATACTACCTTGGTACCTATCTCAATATACCTATACTACCTTGGGTCATTAAGTTCCAAGTAGCCTAGATGGAACTTGTTAAAGTCAAATTTACTTTTTACATATGGAAGAAACATAATGATGTTGATTTTAATTCAATGTTTTGTATCAAAAAAATATCCTAGTAGAATAGTACGCTAACTTGTATCAACGAGTACTTGCAAATCACATTATGAGTGTGGAAATAAAGAAAGGAGATGAACCATCTCCAACAACATTTAAACTTTTGGGTTAAAACCCCTTATACTATGAGTAGGGAGTGGCATTGCTCCTCACACCTTGCATCAACTAGATGGGTCCTAAAAAGGCAATAGTACGCCTCACCATTGAGTCAATTGATAAGTGTGAGAGAGACAAGAACATATGTGGCATTGGTCCCCTACCTTCACTAAGGAATGGAAAAATATCGGTAACTGGAACCTAGCCATTTTTTAAGAGCCTAATCCCTAGGATCCTCCCAATGATGAATGAAAGTTTAATTTAATTTATTTTAACTTTTAATCTTGTCACTATAGGGCTCCTCTAACTTATAGATGAAATTGTCTTTTTCACCTGAATGTTGCAATACATTTTTTGTTATTTAAAATATATTTTAAATGCATAAAAGGATTTAGCACTTGAGAAACCTTGGGACACTAGAATAGAATTTTACAGATTAAACAACTTAAACTCAAGTTTTTAAAAATATTTACTAGATTAATATAGTGAAAAATACTATTTCATCTATAAATTAGACTATGCCTTTTATTATATTTAGTTTATGATCAAATATGGTTACAATTAAACACAGAGCGAGAGATATGGCAGCGGAATTGAGGGTTTCTGCAGGAGTCATTTACGGTTTCGTCCAAGCTAGCCTCCTGAACAACAACAATGCACCAAGCTTGGGCTCCCATGGTACATCCAACAAATCCGC
This sequence comes from Pinus taeda, assembly GCA_000404065.3. Classification (NCBI taxonomy): domain Eukaryota; kingdom Viridiplantae; phylum Streptophyta; class Pinopsida; order Pinales; family Pinaceae; genus Pinus; species Pinus taeda. The sequence continues at coordinate 24,659 of APFE031698848.1, read as the reverse complement.
CATCTGTTTTGGGTAATCAGCTAGGTTATTACTGGAAACTCCTAGAAATGGGAAACTCCTTTACCCTGTGAAACACACGCCTATGTCCAGATCGAACAAAGTTTCCACAGTTCCACCCTCATTGTAAGAAGATCTTCCCATGCACAGGATGGATCTATAGTTACGCTTAGCTTCTGGCTCATACACTGGATCGGATCCCATCATTATAAAGAATATGCCCTTACATCAAGAAAATTTGCCCATGCACAGGCTAGATCTAGTGATTCACGTACTTTGTGGCATCTACCTCAGATCGGATTCCATAAGTGTCGCCTTCATCAGATTTACTATATGGCACAGGTCTGGTGCATAAGTAAAGGAATCACTTGAAGCACAACTTGCCCCGGTCCCCTTAGATCATAATGGGCCTCTTGCGAACATTGTGAATATGATCTAAAACCCACAAAATTGTGAGTTTGGGTTCGATGAGCACCACACAGGACCTGGATCAGAAAATGTAGTGAATGTTTTAAATGAGGCCCTTTCTGTTTTAGGCAATGAGGAACCCCCATTGCCTACCCTAAAGGCAGAAGACAAGAAGGGGGCAGTGTATCCTCACAAACCCAAGAAGCATGACTATGCTGGCCCAACATGAATGCTTCAAGTAAAGGATTGGGATTCGAATCACCCAAATCTATAAAATCCAGTATCCCTTATAGTAGATAGACCCTTGTCAAGGACAGATCCACCCATTAAAGATCTGGATCTGATACAAATTTTCATCAGAACCTTGTAAGGAAGGACTGTCTGCAAGCAGATTTGGAAGAGAAGGCTAATACAAGAATTGAAGCATGAAATTCAAGCGCATATAGGCATATTAGTAAGTATGCAAAGCTTGATATATGCATGACAAATTATGCAATATAACTACACATTACAGGACTATGGAATTGTCTCAGATTCAACCATCATCCTCAATTTGAGGCTGGGAGGCGGACATTCTGGAACTAGCTTAAAGGGCATAGGTTCCTTTAAAGAAGCAGTCAAAGGGAAGGGAGAAGCCAACACCAAGGCACCACCACCACCAAATCTACCTGGACCCTACATCGTGGACCAAAAATCACGGATACCAGCCTTGACGGTCTCTCTCCCTAAGTTAAATGAGATTTATGCATAATTCTATACTAAAGTTGTCATATGTAGATTCAATGGTTTTTGGCCTAAATCAAATGCTTTACACCAATGGATCTTCTCCACATGGACAATGAATTGTGATATTCATCTATGTTCCAGCGGGGTTTTTATTATCAAATTTGACACAGTCAACAATAAAGAATATATCCTCAATGAGGGACCATGTTTCTGGGGCAATGCAAGACTTTTCATGATCCCTTCGTTCCTAGGTTTTGATGCCACCACTATGGTGGTTTCTAAAATGCCTATTTGGGTCAGGATACACAATCTCCCACTACATTTCTGGCATCACAAAGTATTAGAAGGAATGGGGAATTTGTTGGGGAATTTTCTAAAGATAGATGCGAATAGAGTCTCAAGAGGCATAGTCGCATTTGGAGCAGCCTCAACAACTTTGTTAGGTCCCTATACTACTAGTGTAACCCCTTATTTTTATTAGTGAAACCCCCTTATTTTATTATTGTGCCCATATAGTACCAATTTCATTATTATTGTGCCCCATAGAAGCCCATTATTGTTATTGTTGTGCCCCTACAATATTATTGTTATGTAGAATTTGATTGGGACCCCTTAGACTCTTATATATAGAAAGGAGGTCTTGTCATTTGTATCATCCAAGAATTGTTCATTTATGTAATGTAAAGGAGGTTTCCCCCTTGAAGAGGTTGATTTTGAAGTTGTCGATATATATTTTCTTATATTTTGTGAGCTGGTTTCATAACATTTGGTATCAGAGCTTTGGATTCTAGGTTTCCGCTGCTTGAAACAGGTCATTATGGAATTTTCGCAATAACTTTTTTCTACAACGTTTCAGATGCTGAAATTAAAACTCATTTGAGATGAAATCTTGATAAAACTCAGGACTAAATTTCAGATCTTGTCTCACTATGTTTTTGGAGATATGATCCAAGGAAGTTAGGATTTTTGCAGGCTCCCGAATTACATCCCAAACTAGTGACCTTGAGAAAATTGTCATAACTTTCTCTCTGAGCATCAGATTCAAATTTCGTAAGAAGTTACAGAAAGAGGATAGATTGTAGTTTTTTGAGTATCATTTTCATGTCCGAAGGTTGAAACAATGACAAGTGTCACTTTGTACAAGTTCGTTTACTGAAAAAGAATATAATCAGGTCATCTTGGGAGATTGAGCATAACTCTTTCTTGGAGAATCCAATTTTGATCAGACTGGTGGAGTTGGAAAGAGGATGCAGAGGGCTGCCACGGGTTGCAATTTCAAACCTTGGAGATCTGAAATTTCAGATATACAACAGATTCAAGATCGAGACCCTAAAAGAAAGAAAAAGAATGACTCGAATCAAGAAAATAGAAACACCTAGTAAGAAAAATTGGAGGGATGATTTGAAGAATGTGATCGAAGATATGATCAATAAGATAAATGGCATAGAAGAAACATGGAATATTCTAAGAAATACATAGAAGGTTTGAAGGAAGGGGGGACAAATTAAATGCATTGTTAGCAATTAGCGTTGGCCAAGTTTGGTTTTCGATGTAAGGTCACATGGGAGGCAGTTGACCCTCTCGTCCCCCAACCCGCCACATATATCATAACAAATACAATTTATAGCCATTTTATGTTCAGAACTAATGGTGTGTCATAACGGTAAGACGTTGAATTTATGGTGGCGATTTCGCGAGTTCGACACCGCCGACCTGCCCATAAATTTTTTCAATTGCACACCGATGCTAGGATTTTGGGGAGGGACACGTGGCAGCCTCCGGGCTTGCCACATGTCTCCTTTTCATTGGTCCTCCTCCAACCAATAAGAAAACGCCATCTCACCAAACGGTAGACCAACCAAAATGCACCATTGAGCATGACCCCACTTGACATTGACCAACCTTTGACCTGCACAGTCACCTGCCACGTCAGCGGTACGGACTATTGACTGTGCAGTGACTGTACTTTTTTTTCAAAATTCCTCTATTTGGGAAAGCAAACAAAACACGATATCTTTCTCGTACAAGCTCTGTTTTGAGTGAAATGAGTATCGCCGAGACAGACATGGTCGTTCAGGTTTTGAGCGATTCTGAGATCTTTGATTTTTGAGCTAAAAATTGATCACCCGATTAGAAATGGATTGCTCAAGGGATTGTATAGCAAATTTTGGTTGATACAAGGAATTTAGAGGCTATCTTGCCTCCACCCACTAACCAATATCAGTTCACAAGTTCACAAGGAACCCAGAGGCATGCTGCCTCTACCCTTCAGTTGTTTAACAACTAGAAACTCCAGGGAATCCAGAGGCTTCACCTTCACCCTCCAGGGAATCCAGAGGCTTCACCTCCACCCTAAACCATAATGGTTCCACCCACTAAGGGAATCCAGAACCCATTATGAATTAGTCAAACAAGCAAAGGAGACTCTATAACTTCGTGTCAGGAATCCAAGAGCTAAACCTCTACCTAGGTTTTCAAGGGATTCTAGAGAAAACCCATCTCCACCCTTCACCCCCTTGGGTGTCCCAAGGTTTACCCTCACCTAGAGAAGCTCCTCTTGTCCCATGTTTCTCAACTAGAATAAACAACTCCTTTCGAAGCCCAAGATCGAACCAAAAGAGCCTCTTTGCTTGCGCTTCTCCATAATGATCTTCCCATCCCGTTCTCATTCATGGTGGTTCTCTTTGCCTCTTTCACTCACACTTGATCTCCCTCCTCTATTATCGGTTCTCCTTTGCCTTGTCTGTAGTGGTTCTTTTCTTTTCTTTGAGTTCTTTGCCCAATCCGTGACTGCATAACCTCTGACATATGACATTGCTAGCAAATCTTGTCAACCAATAGCAAGTGAGTCTCGTACTCCTCTACCTTAGTTGGTTAATGCAATTCAACAACTCCCATTAACTTCCTCAACTCACCAGTGCCTTCCACTATATGGGTTCTCAATAATGTTCTCCCTTTGCTGCCTTATTCCTTGCCCCAAGCAACATGGGATATGTACTTTTTTTACATGCCATTACATTAAGAGCACGAGTGCCATTAATAAGCACAACAACTAGCCTTCAATGGTTGTCTCCAAACAATAGAATTTCTCTTGCAGAAAGTAAACTAAACATCTCACGCAAGAAACCACCCAGACTCTAGAATCTGTGTCCCTTACTCAACCCATAATTCTTTTATGAAAATTATTTACATTGAAAGATAAGGTTAAACAATTCGGGCTGTCAGAAGAATCCCTTTTAAGTGGAGAGAGATGTAGGTGGATATGTTATGGGGGCAGTCTTCATGAAAGGAGGTAAGCCAATATGTTGTCATTATGAAATGTTCCATGGCAAAGTCCTAAACTATCCTACATATGAAAAGGGAACTCTATACTCCAGTTCAAGCTTTGAAGAAGTGGAAGCACTATTTGACATGCAGGGAGACAACCATACACATTGATTACCAACGACTATAATATTTGAAAGCTCGAAAATACGCTTCAACAAGATATATACTACAAGTGGATGCAATTTTTATAGCAACTTCCTCTTATGGTCAAATATAAGAAGAGAAATATTAATGAGTTGACAAACATGCTCTCAAGACCACCCACATCAAATATCATAGCTTTGGATGAACTTATACACATGTAAAATTTCAACCATGATGTATAGAAAGAGGAATATATAGAATATGAGGACTTCAAGGATGTATTCCAACAATCATAAAGCCAAGTTTGTTTAAAAGAAGGTGACAAATTAGACGTGGCCCCTCACACCTTGTATCAACTAGATGGGTCCTACAAAGACAACAATAGGCGTCACCACCAAGTCAATTGACAAGTGTGAGAGAGGTGAGAGAGCATAAGCTGCATTAGGCCCTACCTTCCCAAAATGATAAAAACTTCCTAACTTTTACATGGTCATTTTTGAAAGGCCTGAGCTTTAGCATCCTTCCAATGAAGAATGAAAAGTTATGTAACCACTTGATGTCTATCCTACAATTATTGGTTGGTGGAGCCCTACTTTAAATGATTATAACCAACCTCCTAATAATATTACTTAAAAATTATTTATCTTATCTTTTTATTTTCTGTTGTTTTATTTCTATGATTAAAAATTTATAACTAATTTAATTATAAGTTTTAACTTAATCAAACCCACAAATTTAATAGTGTGTTTTTCATTATATTTAATATATAATCCACTTTTTCATTAAAACTTTCCATATATTTTATACTATAAGATAATAATAAACAATAAAGGCAAGGCCCTTGTTGCAGTCTTCGTTACAAAAAAATTCACAATTTATCACCGATGGAGGTACCACCATTTGAAGATGTGAATGTACTAACGTATCAAGTTCAATATTATAAAGTCTGAAGAAATTTATTGATTACAATAACAATTAAGTTGAACTCATTTCAGGAGTGATGTGATGGATTTGTTACATTGGTTTTGGATTAGGTACCCATTGTGTTGTAATGATGCCTCCTCCTTGTTCACTTTATCATGAAAATTCAGTGAAATCATTAAGAAAACGTTTTCATAACAAAGCATCATAAATTTATAATAAAAAAAATCGAAAACAAAACATCTTAAAGAGTCGTATTCTTTGAAAAATCTTCGTATGTCTTTCTGTTAAATTGTTTCAAAAAATTTACACATTAAACTGTAATGTAATTTATTGTTGGAATTGTTCAATTACCTTCCGTAAATGCATGTCCGTAAATGATTTGAATGAGAACTAAATTTACACATTAAACTGTAATGTAATTTATTGTTGGAATTGTTCAATTACCTTCCATAAATGCATGTCCGTAAATGATTTGAATGAGAACTATTATGATTTCTTGTTTATTGATCTGATCATCCACTCAAAGTTTGTCATTTCATGTTCTTCTTGAAGGCTCGTTTCGTTCATCGGGTAAAACACAATTCCCCATTCAGCTCATAAAGTTGTTATTATAACGTCAAAGCTTTTTTTATGCCAGCAGAAGTCCATATAACTCCATGCTTATCATGCAGACATAGTTTGAAAGAACTGCACCAGCTGCTATAGGTTCTTGCATCAACAGGCATAAGATTCTCTCTATGCCACTGAATTGGTATCCAGGATCCATTTCAATGCACCTGACCTGCCATCAGAGAGCATCTGTAGTGGCATATGACCACTTGATCTTATTCAGGCCCCATCACTTTGGCTTCCATTTGTCCGCCCCACCTTGAGGTCGAACAAGCGCAGTCCATGTCTTCATAAGTACCACTACTACCAAGGAAATCATGAAAAAACATGTCATAGAGCTTTGGAGGGAAGAACCCCACATACATGAATCTCTAACCTGCAACATTTTTTTCAAATGCTTCATGCTAGATATCATATAGGCTTGTAACTAGCAAAATCTGATTTGAAGCACTGATAATGGCAAGATAACAGTGGTCTGGCAAGTTTGATGCCTCTGTTCATAGAAATCAAACTACAACTAAACCTTTGATGCGATCAGGTAGCTGCAGTAGTCACATTTCCACAATAGATCCGGGATGCCAGATCCTCTTCATCATCTTCCGCATAGCATAGGAAATAGGCATAGGGTCCAAGAACATTGATGCGGAATAGAGCCAGATAACATCAGTTAAATGGTTGCATATATTAAAATCCATATGAATCTAGCCACTTTTATAACCATTTGAGATGTAAACTTTCCCTCCTTTTCTACACAAGTTATGATTAAATTGTTATGTAAGTTTTGGAGTCATCATAATTACAGCCACCAGATCCTCATCCAGGCATCTATAGACTTAGGACTAGAAATATCAGTCATCATCTGAACATTAATGTCTAAATATAATCCAAAATGCAAACAAAGCAATGGAGTAACAAGCGAAAGAGAGAGCATAAAACCTTACACATAAATGTAAACATAATTGGATAAAACCACGGAAGAGATAGCAAAGATACTAACGTTACAGGATACTAACGTTACAGCTTGATTAGAGTAAGATTGTGCACTAGGTGCATCATATAAGATTGGCATATCCATGATTTCCGGATTGGGTAGTATCATAGGGGTTTTACTCAATATAAGATTGGCATATCCATGATTTCCGGATTGGGTAGTATTATAGGGGTTTTACTCAATGAATCTATGACATATCACATGCCTGTTTGTGACACATTAAACAATACTCTTAATTTGACTATATATTGGAAAATACCTCTAAAAATCACATTATTTAACCCCCTACCAATACAAATGCAATACACCTTCTTAATTTAAAAACCCCTAATACACCTTCTTAATTTAAAAACCCCTATTTTCACTAGATATCGTAGAGATCCATTTTTTCATTAACTTTTTTTATACCTTTTTATATTTTTTTATTAACTTTGGGCTCCATTTTTTATGTCCACCAATATAAAAAAACCTCTACCCTATATATCCCCAATATATTATATCATTTTTTCCTCAATAAATATCCCCAATATAAGCTTACATGATATGGTATTCTCCTTAGTAAAACCCCTGGATAGTATTGCCTTCCCATAATATTACTCGTACTCTTTTCACACACAAAGCGCGCAGTGTAAAAAAATCCTGATGTAAGAATATACATTTTATGAATTTAGTGTCTTTGATATATAAAAGATTAATGTTTTGCAGTCAACAACACTAACCTGACTAGTTATATGACAACATAAACGCAGTTCAGATCCCTCAATACTAACCTCCTGCAGGAACCTAGCATAATTCGTTAACAGAAGTGGGTTGCCAGGATCTGCCCGCAGCATTTTGTTATAATAAGCGTCTGTACTATTGGAATCTGATCCGGACCCATCTCCTCTGTCTCCAACCCAATCTTCACCAGAAGCCGGCGCAGTTTTCGATCCAACAACAACCCTATCGCACACCAAAGCCACTCCAGTGCTTTCAAATATCGTGCCACTCATCAAATCATCATTCCTCCTTCCAGAGACAAAAGGTCCCTTACCTCCCTGGGCTCCAATTGCTGCTATTTTTTTCCCTGGACATTCCTCGTGTGCGTCTCCGGCGCTTTGAAACCCAACTGATATTTGAGTATCAGAATCCTCAAATTCCTCTTTGAAAACCTCATCCAATACAACATTGCTCACAAAATTTCCTGGAGAGAGCTTTCTACAGAGTTCCAAAGGACCAGACCCCGATCTTAACCCCAGCCTCCTTGAACTGCAGTCAATAAGGGGTTATGTAAATCAGCTTTAGGCAGCGTTCTTTTGAATCTTGGCCGTAAATCGCCATTGCCAGTAACATGCAACTGGGGCAGCTGAACATATCTGTGCAAATTCAATTTTGATTCTGGTTGAAGCACAATGAGAGAATTCAGCTGCTCCAATTGCATGTTACCGGCAATGGTGGTTGAAGCACAGTGAGGGAATTCAGCCAATGAGTAGAACTACAGAGTAACATCATGGTATTAACGGCCTAAGAAAGATACACAGTTTTTGAGTATTGTGACGACTTGTGGTATACGAGCTTTTCCATGTGTCACATTTTGAGCCGCTTCTCAGGCTTATATCCTTGAATGCATTTAAAAGGAAAAAAGGTGGGTTCCACTCCTGAAACGAGGTCCATTACATTGTATCACAATGACGGCCGATAGGTATACATGGGTAATCTGCCACCCTTCAAATATGGGAGGAGATTATAATTTATGTTTTTCCAAACTTTAGCCTAAAAGCGATGTAGACGTGAAGTAAGATTGATGCAATCATTGAAAACAGTAATATGATGACAAAATATCAGTAAGCAAAAGATGTGGGACTAAAAGATGTGAAGCGTGAACGATGCAATCATTGAAAACAGTAATATGAATGATAAAATATTAATAAATAGAAGATGTGAGACTAAAAATATAAGTTATAAAGGAGAGGTTTTAAATGAAAGTAGATATATGCCGCAGAAAATTAATATTTGTCAGAGTGATAGCTCTATTAATGTATGGGGCAGTGTAGGCTAATTATTGGATTTTGTACTTGTTTAAATTTAATGAATGGTGTCTAAGTGTATTAATGGAATTATCGCTTCACAAATATTGAGTCACAAACCATATATATAACTCATAATTAGTGATTGAGAAATGCCACCGATGGCCTCACAAATTGATTTTTATAGTTACTATATATATGGGGAATAGTGAGTGTGAATATAAATTTTTTATTTATTTTTTAAGTAATAAGTTATTTAGTTGATAAGTTAATTTTGTATTTCTCAATAGGATAATGATAATTTTATTAATAAATTTGTATTAATTGTGTCATTTAAATTATTTGATATTTATTTATAAATAGTAGATTTTCACTTTTATTAGTTTTTTTAATTTTGGATTGTTGTAATTCAAAATTAATTTGAAGTATTATTATAAGTTTAAAAGACAATTTTAACCTAAATAATATTTGCAAGATAGTTAATATTTTTCACTTACTTTCAATGGAGCTATCCATTTTTTAATACTATTTATCCTTAATCAAATACATGAAACTATTTTTCCTCCCATTTTTTCTATGAGAATTTTCTTTATATTCCATATGACAAATATCTTGAGGGATTGCTCAAATTCAACACTAAGGTTTCAAGCCATAACCTGGGTGGGGAGAATAACAATAATTCCTCCCAATAACTAGAGACAAACCCAATGGACAAATATAAAAACTAATATTAGAAATTTAAACTAAAATAGTATTTGCAATTAAATACATGAAACTAGATTTTTTGTTCAAGTCTTTTTGTTTCCTTCTCCATGACAAATATCTTTATATTCCATATGAGGAATATGAGACTACTAAAACTCAACGCCAACGCTTGAAGCCATTACAATAAAACTAATCATATCACTAGTGAGAATTGAACTTGGGTGGGGATGATAACAATCGTTTCCAATTGACAAATACATGAAACTAAATATTATTGCTTTGATTACAATCTAACCTTACCTAAAATTAAAACTTAATTTTATTATTATTATTATTATAGATATAGATATAGATATAGATAACATTTTTATAGATATACCTATCTCAATATACCTATACTACCTTGGATCATTGGGTTCCAAGTAGCCTAGATGGAACTTGTTAAAGTCAAATTCACTTTTTAAATATGGAAGAAACATATTGATTTTGATTTTAATTCAATGTTTTGTATCAAAAATTTATCATAGTATAATAGTACGCTACCTGCAAATCACATTGTGAGTGTGGAAATAAAGAAAGGAGATGAACCATCTCCAACAACATTTAAACTTTTGGGTTAAGACCCTTTATACCATGAGTAGGGAGTGGCATTGCTCCTCACACCTTGCATCAACTAGATGGGTCCTAGAAAGGCAATAATATGCCTCACCATTGAGTCAATTGACAAGTGTGAGAGAGACGAGAACATATGTGGCATTGGTCCCCTACCTTCACTAAGGAATGGAAAAACATCACTAACTGGAACCTGGCCCTTTTTTAAGAGCCTAAGCCCTAAGATCTTCCCAATGATGAATGATAATTTAATTTAATTTAATTTAACTTTTAATCTTTTCACTATATGGCTCCTCTAGCTTATAGTTGAAATTGTCTTTTCCACCTGAATGTTGCCATACATTTTTGTTGTTTAAAATATATTTTTGAATGCATAAACAGATTTAGCACTTGAGAAACCTTAGGACACTAGAATAGAATTTTTCAGATTAAACAACTTAAACTCAAGTTTTTAAAAATCTCTACTAGATTAATATAGTGAAAAAGACTATTTCAACTATAAATTAGACTATGCCTTTTATTATATTTAGTTTATGATCAAATATGGTTACAATTCAACACAGGGCGAGAGATATGGCAGCGGAATTGAGGGTTTCTGCAAGAGTTGTTTACGGTTTCATCTAGGCCAGCCTCCTGAGCAACAACAATGCACCAAGGTTGGGCTCCCATGGTACATCCAGCAAATCTGCCATCTGTTTTGGGCAATCGGCTGAGTTATTATTGGAAACTTCCTCACTTGAACTAGTGCCAATGATCCATGCCCTCGTACAAAATGTCACTGGAAATGGTTAACTCCTTTACCCTCTGAAACACGTGCCTATGTCCAAATTTGACAAAGTTTCCATGGTTCCACCCTCACTGCAAGAAGAGCTTCCCATGCACAGGTCAAATCTATAGCTACGCATATCTTATGGCTCATACTCTGGATTGAATCCCATCATTATAAAGGATACACCCTTACATCAAGCAGTTCTACCCATGCACAGGTTGGATCTTGCGATTCGCGTACTTTCTGGCATCGACTCCAAATAGGAATCCATAAGCATCGCCCTCATCGGATTTACTATATGGCACAGATCTGGTGCAGAAGTAAAGGAATCACTTGAAGCACAACCTGCCCTTGCCCCCTTAGATCACAATGGGCCTCTTGCGAACATTGTGAATCTGATCCAAAACCCACAAAATTGTGAGTTTGGGTTCGATGAGCGCCACACAGGACCTGGATCAAAAAATGTAGTGAATGTTTTAAATGAGGTCCTTTCTATTTTGGGTGATGAGGAACCCCCATTGCCTACCCTACAGGTAGAAGATAAGAAGGGGACGTTATATCCTCGCAAACACAAGAAGCATGGCTATGCTAGCCAAGCACGAATGCTTCAAGTAAAGGAATGGGATTCGAATAGCCCATAACTATCAGATCCAGTATCCCTTAGAGCAGATAGACCCTTGTCAAGGACAGATCCGCCCATTACAGATCTGGATCTGATACAAATTCTCATCAGAACCTTGCAAGGAAGGACTGTTTGCAATCAGATCTGGAAGGGAAGGCCAATATAAGAATTGAAGCATGAAATCCAAGTGCATATAGGCATATTAGCATGTAAAGCTTGATATATGCAGGACAAATTATGCAGGATAACTACACATTACAAGATTATGGAATTGGCTAAGATTCAACCATCATCCTCAATTTTAGACTGTGAGGCGAATGTTCTGGAACTAGCTCAAAAGGCACGGGTTCCTTCAAAGACATGATCAAAGGGAAGGGAGAAGCCAGCACCAAGGCAACACCACCACTAGATCTACCTGAACCCTACCTCGTGGACCAAAAATCATAGATACCAGCCTTGGCAGTCTCTCTCCCTGAGGTAAATGAGCTTTATGCAGAATTCTATACTAAAGTTGTCATATGTAGATTCAATGGTTTTTGGCCTAAATCAAATGCTTTACACCAATGGATCTTCTCCACATGGACAAAAAATTCTCATATTCATCTATGTTCCAAGGGGTTTTTTATTGTCAAATTCAACACTGTCAAGGATAAGGAATATGTCCTCAATGAGGGACCATGGTTCTGGGACAACACAGGAATTTTCGTTATCTCTTGTTTCCCAGGTTTTGATGCCACCACTATGGTGGTTTCTAAAATGCTTGTTTGGGTTAGGATACATAATCTCCCACTACATTTCTAGCATTACAAAGTATTAGAAGGAATGGGGAATTTGCTGGGAAAAATTTCTCAAGATAGATGTGGATAGAGTCTTAGGAGGCATAATCACCTTCACCGAAATTTGTTTTGAATTAGATATTAGTAAGGGATTACCTGATAACATTATTCTGATCCATAACAATATACATTGGACTCAACCATTAGATTATGAAAATACAGTGTTTTGTTGACGTGGTTGTCAACAAACAAGTCACCTTCATAGTGCATGCCCACAAGCTAAAAAAGACACCAAAACGAAATAAGAAACAATCACAAAAATGAAAAGGTTGGCAATGCACAAAACCTCGAACTAAAATAATAGAAGAAGATGAGACAACAGAGAACACAGCAGACAATAACATACAAATTGTACATATCAATCCATAGAAGGAAAACATCGAGCACAACTCTGCATTAACACAATGGCCCAGCAACCCTTCACAACAATATGAGCATCACACAACAGGGAAAGAAGTTAGTGGTAGCAAATGAATCCATGGATCAGAGGGATCAGATTCTGACAAAGAATATTTAACTAATACCAATGAGAATCAAATGTCTATTGTAACTTCCACTCCCAACACTGTTGGTTGGTGAAAAATGGAAAAGAAGAAAGGTAGGAAAGAATAGATTAAATTTTTATGGATTCTGAGAAATCATGACCTACTATTACTGCATATGCTCATTAGCATCTACAACATGTAATTTTTCTATTTTAAAATAAAATTATGATTTTTCCAAATGAAAAAAAAATATTTAGTTTACGATCCAATTAAAATATATATAATATATATATATTCTTATGCAAATTCATTGTTTCCATCTTCATCTAAAAAATTGTCAGTATTATAAAGTCCACAATTTTGGGTTGATCTCATTTCATACGTCATGTCAATGGGTTTGTTGTAATGGTTTTGAATTATGTACTCCAATGCAATGATGGCTACTTCCTTTTAACATGAAAATTAAAAAAAAAATCATTAAGAAAACGCTTCCATAACAATACATCCTAACTCTTAGAAAATCCTAGAGTGCATGTTCCTTCTACTTTTAAATTGTAAAAAATCCAACAATGGGTGTTCCTTTATTATACTCTTAAATTAAATATCTGGACATTAAAATGTAATGTAGTTTATTGCTAAAAGTGCTCAACTGCGTTTCATAAATGCATGTCCATAACTAATTTCAATAAAAACTCTTATGATTTCTTATTCATTGATCTTCGACTCTAAGTTTGTGATTTTGTTTTCTTTTTGAAGACTTCCCCAACATGTATAAAATCTCTTTTCCAAAATACAATTCCACATTTAGGCCATAGAGTTGTTATTATGATTGAAACTTTTTTTTAAGTTTTAACATAAGTCCATATAACTTCACGCTTCTATATAAACATAGCGTCAAATGTATGCACCAAGTGCTATAGGTTGTTGCATCAACTCGCATAAGACCATCAACATGCCATTGAATTGGCATCCTGGATGCATTTTAATGGACATGACCTATCATCTAAGAGAGCATTTGTAGCCACATTTGACCCCATTCTTGACCTGCCATTAGAGAGAGCATTTGTAGCCACATATGACCCCCTTCTTCTTCTTTAGCTGACCACTTGATTTTACTCAGGCCCCATCACCTTGCCTTCCATTTGTTTTCCCCACCTTGAGGTCTAACAAGGGCAGTCCATGTCTTTGAAAGCACCACTACCACCAAATAAATCAATAGAAAGGATATGTCTTAAGGCTTTGCAGGGCATAACGATACCACATACTTGAATCTCCAACTTACAATATTTTCTTCAAATGCACCATGCTAAATATCATCTACGCTTATAACTACCAAAATATGAATTGCAGTACTGATACTAGAAAGATCACAATGGTCTGGCAAATTTAATGACTGCTCATATAAATCAAATTTCCGTCTGATGCGATCAGGTATCTACAATAGTCGCAGTTCCACAATGGATACAGGATGTCGGATCTTCATCATCTTCTTCATCCCATAGGAAATGAGCATGGGATCCAAGAACATTGCTGCAGAATTGAACCAATGATGAGATAAAAACAGTTAAATGGTTGCATATATTAAAATCCCTAAATTTATCCACTTTTATAGCCACTTGAGATGTAAAGTTTCCCTCCTTTTTTACTTGTAAGTTTTACAATCATCATAATGAGAACCCAACAAATCCTCATCGAGGCATCTCTAGACTTGGAATAAAACAACTGGAAATAGTAGTCAATATCTCAACATTAATCTCAAAATAGGATCAAATGCAAACAAATCAAGAGACGACATAAAGGTTTACACATAAATGTATTAAATAATTGGATAAAACGAGTAAAGATATAGGAAAGATACTAACCAGTCATCTGGAGCAACCTCAACAACTTTGTTAGGTCCCTATACTACTAGTGTAACCCCTTATTGTTATTAGTGCAACCCCCTTATTGTATTATTGTGCCCCATAGAAGCCCATTATTGTTATTGTTGTGCCCCTACAATATTATTGTTATGTAGGCTCTGATTGTATTGGGACCCCTTAGACTCCTATATACAGAAAGGAGGTCTTGTCATTTATATCATCCAAGAATTGTTCATTTGTGTAATGTAAAGGAGGTTTCCCCCTCAAAGAGGTTGATTTTGAAGTCGTTGATCTATATTTCTTCTATTTTGTGAGTTGGTTGCATAACATTTGGTATCATAGCTTTCGATTCTAGGGTTTCGCTACTCCAAACAAGTCATCGTGGAATTTTTGCAATAACTTTTTCTATAAAGTTTCAAAAGCTGAAATTAAAAACCATTTGAGCCGAAATCTTGGTAAACCTCAGGTCTGAATTTTAAATCTTTTCATGCTATGTTTTTAGAGATATGATCCAAGGAAGTTAGGGTTTGTGCAGGCTTCCAAATTACATCCCAAACATGTGACCTTGGGAAAATCGTTGTAAATTTCTCTCTGAGTATTAGAGAATTATATATTATGTTATCACTCAGTTTGTTCCCTGCTTCCTAAAGGGAATACAGCCGAGGTAACCACTGACCAATCTTTTAGCTACAGGTTCTAGCCTACCTGCAACCAGAGAGGACTCTCTCTTTATAGTTTAGCTTTGTTGATGAATGTTTTTAGGCTAGTTATGGTGTACTGTTTTGTTTGAATTTGGTGGGTTGGTGAATTCAAATAGAACTGAGATGCAAATCATAGGACAGTTTGTTCCATTGGGCAATGGAGTTGAGGTATTTGTGCTGCTGAAAGTAGATTTATGAAGACAGAATGTTGCTGCAGAGCCAGATAGGCATGTGTGAAGCAATCTTATCAGATTTTTGATGGAATTATGGAATTAGCGAGTGAAAGGCAGTTAAGAATCTTTCACTATGCTAACAGAGAAAAATGAAATTATTGCTTAAGAGCAGTTAAGAATTCTTAAACAATTTTCACCATGACAGAATTAGTTTAGACATGAGCAATCAAGAATTCATATCCATGGCTAATTCAGAAGAAAACATATTTAGAAATAGAGATTGAACATAGGGTGTTTCAAAACAAATCCTAGGCTATTCTTTTTCTCTACTTGCTAAGATTATGAAAACATAATAATTATGGAATACACAGAAAACACATACACAGTTAAGAGAAACTTATTGCTTCAGCAAATGACACAGGAATTCTGCAATTAAACAGAGCCATTCATATCCATCTTCAGACAACATAAGAACCAGAAATCTCCATCAGCAATTTGTATTATCAAAAAATGTCTCCAGAATACAATAGAGCTCTTCAAAAAGAATTACACTACAACTGACCCTCAATGCGTTATCTGAGGGGATAGATATACAAAAATAGGGTACAAAATATCTCAGTAGAGAGTTACTGTGCAATAAATTGCACCACCAACTCTCTTACAAAAAGTAAATGAAAACATAATTATAGCATTTAATGCTGAGATAGCTGCTATCTTTCTGTCAGACAACTTTTGACTTTATGGCTCTGGAAAGTGGGCTGTAGCTGTGCCTTTAACTCTGCGTTAATTGAGCCTGCTGTCTGGGTGCATTGGTGAGTCACTTGTACAGATGCTTGCTGTACCTGTGTGCTGATCTGCCTGCTGACCTGCTTGTTGACCTGTACCGTGACTTGAAAACTTTGATTTTTCTCAAAAAAGGCAAAAAGCAAAGTGGCATTATCTGGGCAAAATCTCCAGCATTGCTTGCCACAAATCAGCTGGAGGTAGCTGATGCCTCCTCATTTTCACTAATGTGTCATCTGCCTCTGTATGTCTGTAGAAGTTTGGAGGCACCTCAAACAGAGGATTTATTTCATGTTCAATAAAGAACAGATTTTCTAGCTTGTCATAGAGAGACTGCCCAGAGGGAGGCCCTGCTTCTTCTATGGAGATGTTGGATGTTGTTATCTGATTTTCAACATAATTATTTATCCTTGTCATATACTGGTTATATGACAGCCGCTGTCCTGTGCCAGTCACTAGGCTTGGCAGTCCTTTGTCCTGTAGTATAGTCAATTTTGCTCTAAATTCATCAATCTCTGCTTTCATCTCCTGACATTTCCTCTCCAGAGTTTGAGTAAAATTCCTCAAGGTCAGTACCTTTTTGGCTGTCAGGATTGTATCTGTTCTGCTACTTATTTCTAGAGCTGTCAGTTCCTCTCTAGTGCGGTTATTGAGGAAATGTATCATTTTGGTGGCCTGCTCGGGCATTATTCCCAGGGCTGTCCTGGCTCTTTGTATTTCCACATGAGCCACATCTATCAGCTCAAACCTGCTCAAAAATTGCCTGAATGGACCTCCATTGGTCTTGTATAGATTGGCCAATTTTGGCCCAAATAATCTTCTTTATTTCTGCTAGGGTTTTACCTAGCAGCAATTCACTTTCCAGATTTTTTACTTTGGCCTCTAAGGCCTTTATTTCTCTTTGTTTCTCTGCCACTGTCATCTTTGATTTATCATAACTGGTCTCGAGCTTGGCGAGTCTCTCCTTGGCATCATTTATTTCAGTTACCTGAGTCTCAAGCTCTTTAACAACTTTCATCAACTCCTCCATGCTCATGCTGGATTTTGCTGCTGCTGTTGCTTCTGCTGTTGCTCTTGTTGCTGATGTAGCTGTGGTAGGTGTTGGAATAGCAGGAGGGGCCGTTTCTGCTTGTGTGGGAGGGGCATGTCCAAGATTTGTTGATGTTTGAGGGGGCTGGGAGGTTGACTCCCCTTGCTTGTCCTGCAGTGCTTTCTCTAATTCTGCCTCCATTTGTAATTTTCTTTGGTTCATTACCAGAAGCAGCTCCATAGCATCATCTACTTGCTTTTCTTGTGCAAGTTCTGCTGTTTGAGGGTGAATGGTAGGAGGCAATTTTGCCTGCCTTCTTAGTGCAACAATGTCATCCTCTTTCTTCTTCATGAGGGATCTAACACCCTTTGGATCTTTTGGGTCATGTCCCAAATCAATTATTATGTCTTCCAGAGTCTTTATTCTGTTGTCCTTTGCAGAGGAAGACAACCTTTCAAAATCAAGCTGCCTGTTTGTGTTCTTCAGGGCTTCCTTTAGCTGATGGGCCAGCATTGCCCTGTCTGCAAGTGTTGCATACACCATTTCCCCAGTCTGTTTGTGCAGCTCAATCTGATCCATGGGGTGTATGTCTTTGGAAAAGACCTCCAGGTTTGTTCTGTAGTAATCTGCTGGGGTCTTTGGATGTGGGACTTTAGGCTTCAGATGGGTGAAGATCATTTTTTCTTCCTTCAGATCATAGGCAGCCATCAATCTTTGTTTTTTGGCTGGAGTTGTCTTCAAGAATTGCTCATAGAGTTGCACTCTTACCAATTCATTCTGTGCCTTGATCTCTATGAAGCCTTCTTTGACTGCAGTTAGTTTCTTGCCCTGTTGTCTTGAGGAGGACACCTCTGTGGTATGCTTTTGGGCCTGTTCTAGCTGAAATGAGCTAGTGGCAGTCTGCTGGCTTGTTTGCCTTTCTCTGCTGTGGCTTTCTGCCCATTCTTCACTGATATCTCCTTCTTCTGTTTCAGGGTCTATCCTCGGCCTCTTGGCCTCTGGTTGCTTTGATGACCCTGTTGGAGGTGTGACCTCCTCTCTGTCTCTCTTTTTTCCTCTCTCATCATTGAGAGGAGTCTGCAAAACTGGGATTTGAGGTTGTTCAGTTTGCTCTGGAGGGGCTTGCCCTGACTGTTGATCCTTTAATGTGTTGGGCTGCCCTGTCTCTGCCTGTTGTTGTTCATCCATCTTTTCTTTCCCCTTTGCTGTAGTTGTTGTTGCTGGAGCTTTTTTGGTGTCCTATACAGCTGGAGCAGTAGAAGTGCCTTCTCCTACTTGGATTGGTTGTTTGAAGAAGACCTGTTGACAAGAATCCAAGTCAAGAGTTTTTTCCAAGTCCTTTACAGTCTGCTCCATTTTTTCTTCCTGAGTCAATTCCTCTACTATTGAATCAGGTACCCATTCATCTTGGTTGGTAAAGTGGTGTATTTGTGGGTATGGGCAATGCTTATAGGCTGGCAGCCTATATTTGACCCTCCTGGCACTGATGAAACCTTCAGGGTCATAAAGGACCCACCAGAAGCTTCGTTTGAGTTTGAGCTGTTGCCCTAGTATTTGATCAGCTTCTTGCCAACCATCTTTCTTGTTCATCACAAATGGGCCTTGGTGGTCTCTGAACTTTAGGTTGGCTTTCTTCTTGGCACTGTGGAAGTGTGTTAGATCAGAGTTTATAAGCTGTCTGTAGTATTCCAGGGCAAATAGCCTCATAGGCACATATTTTGGGAGCCTGTTGGGACAGAGCTCACAACCATAGATTCTGATGACTGTGTGATTTTGGTACAAATACCAATCACCTATCTTGTAACTCCTGGATAGCTGCAAGATTTTTTGCATATCTTTGGTCAATCTTATAGGAGGGGTCCTCTTTAAGAGGCATGTGACTGGATACACAAACTGATCAATAAATTCACAGTATGAGTAGGGAGAATTCTGGACTTGGTGGAAGACTGAAGACCAGAAGATGACAGACCTCCTTTCTCCCTGTGAGTCTAACTTCTTGATTGGGCACTGGAAGCAATCTGTTTGATAGTACAAGAATAGGTGATAGATGTATGAGGAATACTTGAATATTGCCTCCCTCTTCAGTCTTGACAATTGATCATGTATCTTATTGGCAATATACTTGGCATAATTGTACTTCATAGCAGGGGGCTTCACAAGGCTATATGCAGAGAGCATGACCAACACAGTTAGATCAACATGCTTATTTGTAGTGAACCCCAGCACAGAGGTTAGCATATCTACCAGCAGCTTTGCCAACCTCATTGAAATCTGCTAAGAGAAGGAGTGGCCAGAAGGTTGCAGTATACCTTTCATTGAATTTCCTTGGCTATTCAGCAATGTCTGTGGCGTAGAGAAGCTTGGAGCACTCATTCTAGCAAGCAAGTTCATAGAGAAGGGGTTATAGCAGCTGGGTCTGTGTTGTTAGTTCAGCATTTGGTTGATGGAATCTGGTGTTATATAAAAGAGGATGCTCCCAGATGGAGACTTCACAGCTCTGAGTTTCTGGTCATAATTTTCTGCACAGAGGTGGATGACTTTAGGGAAAATGTTCACAGAAGGCAGGAAGTAGGTGGGCAGATTGGATTGCCAGATGCCATACAGGTCACTGTTGTCCAAGTGATTGTTTCTTAGCTGACAATAACTTTGTAAGTGATTCCTCTCTGCCAAAAAGTCTGTAATGAGGGCATCACTGTCCACCAGTGGCATAGCTTCCAGTTCTTTGTTAGGTGGATTCACAGGAGCTACATCCAGAGCAGCTGGAGTGGCCATTGCCTGGTTTTAGCTGGATGTTTTACTGGATTTTCAAGCTTGATATAAATGCTGAGGAATGCTTACTAATCTCTGTTTGCAGTGAGCAGCTTGGCAGTGTAAGGAGGCTTTCACAGGCTTAATGAACTGTGGGGCACTCTGTTTTGAAGAACCAGAGTGTGTTGAGCTAATTAGCTGGTTACTTGCAGGGAATTTCTATTAGCAGGGGTGAGGGAACTGCTAAATTAGTTTTCTAGCCGGTAGCTTGGCTCCTTCAATTGCTTTTTGTGGTAAAATTGTGAATTTTACAGAGGGGCACGGGTTTCTTCAATATTTTTTGTCATGCAGGGGTTTTACTGGCTTCTTAAGTAAATTTCAGTGGTCAAATTATCAATGGGGAGCTTTTAACAGAGTTCTTATGCAGGAAATTAGGATAGCAAAGGAGAATAGTGGGTAAAGAGGACGCCTGCGGCAAATACCTGGTTTTTATGGCGTGGGAGGCGTTTGCACCGGTCGAATTGCAGGTACTCGGGTTGATAATGGAGGTAGCAGCAACTTTGGTGGGTGGCTTTTGTGTTTTGACCGTTGCACGTCGATTTTCGCATGCAGAGGAGCTCCGAAATTAGTAAAAAACAATGAGAAATAATGGTTAATTCTCGTCTTTTTATGCATTTTTGGCATATTGGCGCCTTTTTGGTGATGACGTCATGCTGAAGTCATCATGGGCCCGGGTACGGATGGGTGACGTGGCAGCTGATGTGGGTGCCCAGGTGGCAGTGACACGGTGGACAGCGTTACGGGTGACATGGATGCAACGTGGAGGCATGGTGGCGGCAAGGCTGGGTGACGTCACGCTGACGGGGGCGTGACGTCAACGCGGGGAGGAGGTGGTAAGTGGTTTCCCCGGAAGGGCTGAGGGCGGTAAGTGGTATCGAGGGGGGGGGGCAGCGAACACTGCGGGAGGCTGACGCGTGGCGGGGGTATGGCGGCAATATTGCCCATCCCCCGGATGCAAAAGGTCGGGCGGCTTCTCCACAGGAATGACCGCCCACCGTTAGATGGGCGGGGTCAACGATCATGCGGTGGGTGGCAATCATGACACGACGACGCGTTAGGTAAGGGGGACCCGCCCAAATATTAAAATGGGTTTTAATTAAATCGGGCGCGGGGGGGTAAAAACTTTAGGATAAGGGTTTTTTAGGCGCATATATTATAAACTGTTTTAATTAAAAAACTTTATAATAAAGTGGGTTTAGGGTGGAAAAAGGGGTGCATGGGTTAATGAGGGCGGGGTTTCAAATTTTTTGGGTTTTCACCATAGTTTCTTGAAAGAAGCCATAGTTTAGGGACAAAGGGGTTAATACCAACCCCAGATAGGTTAATATTTCCCCAAAGAAGAGTTATATAGCTATAGTGCTAGGGGGAGGGTTTTTTATAGATATTTTTTGGGAAATTTTTCATAGATTCTAATAGAATTAGGGAAAGGGGGAAGTTAGGGAGCTAAATAGTACATTAGTGGTTAATATGGCTTTGTGAGGTGAATGAAGGGGTAAAGCTAAGTTCTAATAAGTAAAACTTAACTTAGGATTTTGAGGATAAATGAAATGATGAGAAATATTTTTTACACAAAAACTGTGGCTTCTTTTCATGTTTGAACTTCATGGTTTGACCAAGTAGTTTGTCATGAAATGAGGTGGAACTTGACACCTGAGCAGATCTCAAGGCCCTTGGGGGTGTTAGTAAAATGAAGTTTGGGGAAAATAGGGGAAATTAAACATGCTTCCAATGCTTGTCCTCCACTCTCTGCTTTTGATGCCAATACCCTGAGTGGCATGAGTTTTTTCACTTAGTAAGTCAATTGGTGATGGCCCTCCATTTCTGGAACCTTGCACTACTTACCCATCCTAGTAATCCTAACATTTTTTCTTCATTTAAAGTGGGTGCACTTGAATTAGCAGACCCTGATTGTCCTATTTTTCTTTTGACTTCCCTCCTATCTAAAACCTACCCTTATTTCTTCCAAGGTCCCAGATTAAGCAGTTGGGCTCCTTTATTTCTCTGCCTAGCTAGTCATCTGCCAAGCTTGAGTTGTTTGGTCAGGGAACATTCTCTATTCTGCAGCAAGCAATTTAACTATGGCATGGTCCAGTTTAGATTATTGGGCCATCCATCAAGTATGATTAGCAGCAGTATTTGCAGAGCC
This sequence comes from Pinus taeda, assembly GCA_000404065.3. Classification (NCBI taxonomy): domain Eukaryota; kingdom Viridiplantae; phylum Streptophyta; class Pinopsida; order Pinales; family Pinaceae; genus Pinus; species Pinus taeda. The sequence continues at coordinate 2,055 of APFE031698848.1, read as the reverse complement.
TGATACTGCCAAAAATCTAGTAGTGGCATTTTGACTGGCCACTTTCCTGGTCTTTAGTTTGGGGTTCATTTTCACTTTTCTCTTGACCACTTGATTTTCTTTCCTTTTGATTATT
>APFE031698846.1:0-14198 GCA_000404065.3 Pinus taeda | reverse complement strand
ACTATCTATGTCATAGGGAACTTGTTTGATTTACTTTTGGGTGGGGAAACACTGGTAAAATATGAATATCTAGGGAATCCCATAGTTACAGTCCAAATATATGGTTGCTCCTTTTCGAACACACTAGTTGACTTGGGTGTAGCCATTAACATCTTAACCACGGAAACTTGTGAGACACTTGGTATGACAGCTCTAGAACCACGACCACCCTATTAGAACTTGTTGATTGATCGGTGGTAAAACCAGAGTGAACTTTACAGGATATTGTGGTTTTTGTTGATTCATGGGAGTAGCCAGTAGATTTTCTAGTTACCAACCCAAAAAGTCAATTAGATGGGCAACCTTTAATTTTGGGCCGACCTTGGTTAGCAATAACCGATGCTTATATAGGTTTCCGTAAGGGAAGCATGACCATTGCTAAGGGAGACACTGTAAAGAATATAATTTTATATCCTCCTGCCAAACCAAGTCTGCCCATTGTGAAAATACATAAACAACCACCCACATACATGGAAGAAAGTATTTGTTCACCACTTATAGTAGCAAAGACGCTTGGGTTCAAGAATCAGACTCAAGACGATGTGATCATTAACTTTATTAATTATCCATCCACTGTGAATAATGTAAATTTTCAAATGTTAAAAGCTATTCCTGACAATGAAGCCTTGGAAAACCCTTTGAAAGGTACTAATGATCAACATATCCTGACAATTGCATTCATAACAACAAACTTGTTGAAATTGAACCAAACAAGATTTTAAATATCAATGATAGTCTAGACAGTGACCAACAACAAAATCTCATTCAAGTTATACAAAAATATAAACGGGATTTTGCTTGGACTATCCAGACATGAAGAGCATAGATCCATAATTATGTACACATCATATGTACACCGAAAAGTATGCTCATCCTATCTAGCAACCTCAACGGAGACTAAATTTGTATCTCAAATATATTGTAAAAGAAGAACTACAGAAGTTGTTGGACGTGAATTTTATTTATCCCATTTCAGATAGTAAATGGGTCTCTAAACTGGTAGTTGTTCCCAAGAAAAAAGGGAAGTGGCACATCTGTGTGGATTAAAGGGAATTGAACAAAGCCACACAGAAATATCACTTCCCTCTTCCATTTATTGATCAAGTCCTTGATACACTGGTAGAAAAACAATTATTTTCCTTTCTTGATGGCTTCAAGAGCTATAATCAGATCCAAACCGCCCCTGAGGACCAAGACAAAATCACCTTTACCTCCCCATGGGGTACGTTTGATTACAGAGTGTTACCATTTGGTCTATGCAATGCCCCAACTACATTTCAGTGGGCCATACTTAGTATTTTTGTTGATCTAATAAACGAGGGACTTTAAGTTTACATGGATGACTTCACCCCATATGGGGACGACTTTGACCAAGTGCTACAGACATTAGAGAAGGTTTTGGAACGATGCATCACCACCAAGTTGTGTTTAAGTAACGTAAAGTGTCACATGATGATGACATAAGGTGTAATCCTAGGACACTACATTTCTATAGCTAGGATTCAGGAAAATCCAACGAAGATAGAGGTAATTCTCCTACTACCTACACCTTGTACTCAGATGGAGGTACGTAGCATCCTCGGATATGCAGGTTACTATCACAGGTTCATAAAGATTTTTTCACAAATTGTTGCGCCTTTGTATGCTTTAACAGGAAATGTTGAATTTAAATGGTCTGATAAATGTGACACTGCTTTTATAGATTTGAAGAAATTAGTTTTGACAACACTAGTATTGTGTGGACCCAACTAGGAGCTATCATTTCATATCTCTACGGACGCGTCAGATGTAGCAATAGGCGTTGTCCTCGGTTAAGAGGAGGACAGAAAACCTTATGCTATTTACTATATCAACAAAAATCTTACTGCTACTGAACTTAATTATACAGTAACAGAAAAGGAATTTTTAGCTGTTGTTTATGACATAAATAAATTTAGACATTATATAACTGGCTATCAAGTATTTATGTATACTGATCATTTTGCCATTGGATACTTAGTTAAGAAACCAATTACAAATGGATGAGTGACTCATTCGTTGTTACTTTTGCAGGAGTTTTATATCACCATTAAAGACTGTCCACAGAAGGAACACCCATTCATGGATTTTCTGTCTCAGGTTCCTAAGATAAATGATCCACGCTCAATGGATGACTAGTTTCCAGACGAATATTTGTTTTCCATAGCCATTAAAACGCCATGGTATATAGATGTAGAAAACTATCTAGTTGTAGAAAAGTTGCCCAGAAACTTGACAACAAGGGAAAGGAAACATATTGTCCAACGCAACGCCCAATTTTCTTGGATTGGTGGATACCTTTTTCATATAGGGTCTGATATGTGCATACACAAATGCATTTATGAAGATGAAATCTACGACATCCTGAATGCCTGCCATGATGAGCCTTGTGGAGGACACTTCACAAATCGCAGAACTGGGCATAAGGTACTACAGATGGGCTATTATTGGCCAACCATTTTTAAAGACGCTAAGAAATATGTTCAGGCTTGTGATAGCTGCTAGAGGATGGGTTGTCCTGGTCAATCTGATGAAATGCCAGTGCATCCCCAATTGGTAATAGAACCTTTTGAACGATGGGAATTGGATTTTGTTGGCCCATTTCATCCACCATCAAACCAAAAGGCCTACATACTGATTGTTACAGACAATGTAACAAAGTGGGTAGAAACAATAGCTATGCAAAGAGCTACAGAAGAAGCTGTAATTAATTTCCTTTTCGAGTTATTTGTGTGGTATGGTTTACCTAGGGAAGTGATAACAGATGGAGGGGGGGTGGAATTTGTAGGACATAAGATTACAACCACTCTATGGAACCACCACATCACACATAGAGTCACTTCCCCGTATCACCCGCAAGAAAACAGGCAGGTTGAAATCACTAATAAGGTCATTGAAGAAATTTTGACCAAGACAATTTCAACACATCGGTGGGACTGGGCTGGTAGACTACCAGAGGACTTGTGGGCTTATCACACAACTTGGTGAAATACTACTGGCTATTCTCCGTACCAACTTGTATTTAACAACGAACCCATCTTTCCTATTGAGTTTGAAATAAATACTCTTAGAACAACCCAGGAAGTGGGACTAGATCTAACGGAGGTCCAAACTAAACGACTTCAACAAATAAATGAATTGGATGAAGCTCAACTACTTGCCCTACAATGACCCGCAATTATTCAGAAGCAAAGTGCTAAGTGGCATGATAGTCTTATTAAAACAAGACATTTTAGAAAGGAGATTGGGCACTCCTCTACGATTCTAGATTTCAAGACTTTCTAGGTAAGTTACAGACAAGGTGGCTTGGCCCATATGAAATGCAAGAGGTGCACAATAATAGCACTCTCACTCTAACCACCTTTGATGAGTCTGGCCATTCTCTCTGGGTGAATAGACATCAGGTATGTTTTTATCATAAACCACTCAAAAAAAAGTCTTTTTGCCAACAAGTACATGATGACCCCACTATGAAAATTTTAGCTGCAAGGAGTAATGACCCGACAACTTTACTCTCATGAAAACTTATCTATCTTCAACTATAAATAATGTATATATATATTTTTCTTATAGTTGGTTGTAATTTATTTTAGATAGGCATCACTGTGAAAATACGAGGATTTCTCTTGTTTTTTGATGTGTTTAATAATTGTCACTCAATCAATTGAACAGTTGTTGTTCTGTCAATTGAACAGTTGTTGTTCAGTAGAACAGACAAATCTGATTTCTTTTTTTGGTGTGTTTAATAATTTTTGTTCAATTAATTGAACAACTGTTGTTTAGTCTATTGAACAGTTGTTGTTTAGTAGAACGGACAGCTCTGATTTCTTTTTTTGGTGTGTTTAATAATTGTTGTTTAGTCAATTGAACAACCATTGTTCAGTAGAATGGACAACTTCGATGTCTTTTTGATGTGTTTTCTATTCAATCAATCGAACAACAATTGTTCAGTCAATTGAACAGCTACTGTTCGGTAGAATGGACATCTCTGATTTGTTTTTGGTGTGTTTGTTTTTCAATCAATTGAATAACTATTGTTCAATCAATTGAACGGTTGTTGTTTGGTAGAATGAACAACTGTGATTTCTTTTTCTTGTGATTAATAATTTCTGCTCCAATAACTACACAATTTCCATTCAATTTTAATTAAGCAGCCATCTTTCTCCCCCATGCTTCCTATCAAAACCATATTTTTTGATTGGGAATTTGTACCCAAGATAAAGGAAAAATAGTAATAGTAATATCATTATGACTTGTAAAACCTTTTGATGGTTATCTTTATTCTGAAACTGACCTGGTTCATCTATATAATGACTGGTAGAATATCTTTTCTTTTGACATATCATAAAATCATTCACTATATTAATACCATGCTAGTTTATCTTTCACACTTTCAATTGGTAATTCCCTTTGGTATGATGATATAGGGATAAAAGCATAACTTTCATTGGCATTTTTTTTACTTCTCAAGGCATCCCTAACTCTCAAGGAGTAAATGAGCCTCCCTCCCTTTAGAATAAAAATATGGAAATACAATACAAATCTTCTTAAAGAGGATAGGGGGTCTAATTACGATCATCCTACCATGATCGTAAGGATGTAACAAGTGACATTCCATTATTGCCACCACACCAGGGTAATGACCTTCTAGACAATCAAAACTATCAGAAAGATAATAGGTTTCATCATGAGCCGGCCTAATCACTTTGTTATATCCTAGTGAATGGCACTATGATTATCTGGTTACCATGCCAGCATAGTGGTCTCTTTATAGCAATAAACAACCGTCTAAATACTAAACGGATGATTTTGGCTCACTTTTGGGTTAACAAGAAACCTTGTCGAGGCTATGAACACATGTTGGTAGCAATGGCTTTGCTTGTGGTGTTGAACTTCTATGTTACATTGCCAACTATTCTTTATCCCATTATTTCCTATTGATTCATTTCTAAAGGTGAATTTACCATTTGAACAACATTTATAACAATATTAACCAATATGCATGGTAAACTATAATTTTATATGAATTATATCAATATTGTCCCATAAATCGATACCAGTAGTCATTATCATATATCACCAGTCATTCTTTCGTCATATATTTCCACCTAAGGAAAACATCTCTTCGCATAATGATCAATTCTCTGTTTTACTCCTTTTGCGGCCATTTCCCATCTTCGCGACTTGTACTACTTTGACTGTTTTTTTGTCATATTTACGCCGCTCTGACTATTGTCCTGCCACATTTATGAATCCCCAACATCCTTTCCCCTTTTCCCATGCTTTAAGGTCATGGACGCCCTTTTCTGATTGGAGGGGGGAAGATATACATTATGGATAGCATGTGTAATAATTATCAAGCTATTTTTTGATTGGAGGGGGGAAGGTATGCATTACGGATAGCATGTGTAATAATTATCAAGCTACGCAAAATACTACTAATGTCACAAACAACGTCATTACTCTTTTAATAACAACTTTAAAGCTTTGAACACAGTTTATTGTGTTGTTCCGAACTAAGAAAAACTGTGAGAAAGCACATGCAAAAGTGAGAAGTTAGGCTACTGAGACACAAAAATAATGGGAGGAAAAGTTTTACACAGTGAACCTACAGTACTTTGAGTAAAAGAACAGGTTCGTGAAATTCTTGAGTGCATCGGTTGTCTCTAGTACCTAGCCAAATTACAAGGATTCCATAATGAAATAACACTTGAACTCTTGAAAAATCTATAGGATAGACGCACGAGACTGAAGGGAAAAAATATAACAGTTTCTGAAGCAATTATAGCTAAAGTCTCTGGAATTCCAGCAAAAGGAACAAAATGGACTGATAAGCATGTTCTCTTACATGATGCAGTTGCGGTATTCGAAGACCTAGATGAAAAATTGGTATGCAAAGGCAAAGGGATTCACCCCACATCTTTAAAGTAATCATGGCAAGAATTGGTGACCACTATTCAGAGGTACATCACTTGTGACAAACGTCAAGATGTGGTAAAACCTAAACAACTCAAATTGTACGCCATTATTAAGCATAAAATTACGATTAATTTTCCTTTCTTTTTAAATTCCTTATTGCATCACATTGCTAGTCGGGTTAGGAAGGATAAATATCCACATTTTGTCATCAACCATCATGGTCTGATTAAGTTAATTATTATTCATGGGTTGACCCAGGAGCAATTAACTTGGGATAACTTTGTAAATCCTACCTTAACCCCACTAGAAGAAAACCCAGATGAGCAAACAAGGATAGATGATAGAAACATTGATAACATAGATATTGAAGAGCAAAGAGTAAAGGTAATAGGTCCAAAAAGGGCAAGAAAAAGAAGGAATCCTTCTTTGGCCTCTGGCCCAACGAAACGTAGGCATTCTGCAAGGATAAATTCTCAGCAGCGCACCCCAATTCCAAGAGAAGAAGCAAAGTCATCTCATATGCCCTCTCTAAGCCCACAAGATGATTTTTTGCATCAATATGAGGAAGAAATGGCTCGAGTATTGGAGAATTTGGGTACATAATGTGAAGAAAGGGATCCATATGGAAACTCTGTAGGAAAAAATCATTCCCTTAACCAGTCTGTCTATGTTGGCAATTCTGGCCATATTGAAACTTTACCATCTGCTAATAATTTGGAGGATTAGAGGGAATTAGTACCCTCTATGAATGAGTACCCTGAGAAAGAAGCCAATGAAAAATAAACTCTCAAGGATGAAAATCAATCAGGAGATATTGTTCCATTAGAGTCCCTTAAGAAAAAGCCCATGCAGAAGAAATCCTTGAGGACGAAAATCAATCAGAAGATATTGTTCCATTGGAGTACCTGAGAAAGAAGCCCATGCAGAAGAAACCCTTGAGGACAAAAATGAATCAGGAGATATTGTTCCATTGGAGTCCCCTGAGAAAGAAGCCCATGTATAAGAAGACCTTGAAGATGAAAATCAATCAAGAGATATTGTTCCATTGGAACATAACCCTGATATTGGCACAGCTCCTCATGAACCTGAAATAAACACAATTGTGCCATCTCCAATCGGAAACCCCATGAAGAAGAAAAACCTGTACAAGGCCATATTGAGGAATATTATTAAGAAATATAGGAAACTAAATAAAACAATCAAGCAATTGAGAGAATGGTTAAAAGAAACAGATAAGGCCCGGAAACCGAAAGTGGAATTAGAAACTAAGGGGACCCAAACAAAACAATTTCCTTTAGAGGATATTGAGACTCAAACTAAAAGTCATTCTATTTATTCAATGGAGATGCAAACGGACTTTCCTACGATAGATGTTGCTGTTCAAACTGATTTTGAGGAGAATTCCTAGGCAGATTGTTGTATGCCCTAAGAAACAGCTGAAGCTGTTATTCAAACTAATTCAATGATAACACATGATAATGAAATGCGGACAAAGGAAACACCTCACTATGTTCCTACGGTGAAAGAAGTTGTTATCCTGAAATTGAAGAATGAATTAACAAAGACCCAGTAGGAGTTGGCTTAACACAAGAACAAAGTATTACTGTAACAGAAGACAAGACTTTTGTCAGCTTCAAAGATGAGCAGAAGAAATTAGAGAAAGCACAAGCCCAACTTCAGAAGGCCATGGAACAAATTGAAACTATTTGTTCTCTTTACTCTGATGCTTTGTCTTGCCGATCACCTACCACTAATTATGCATTATTCTTGTTGGAAAGGTAACTATCGCTGAAAGTTAAAGCTGTCAGGAATGGTAAGCAAACATAATTCAAAACCAATTTAGAATTCATCCAATGTTGTAAGGAACAAAATGAGCAAGTAGAACGCCTTCTATGCGAATTATACTTGCACAATTTTTTCATGGAGGATGAACTGGATAGTAATCCTAGCCCCTTCATTAGGGACATTTAGTTTCAGGCTTTCCTCTCTTTTGCTTCCAATTAGGTTAAATGGGCTAAAGCCTATAATGCTTTTTAGAAAAGGGAAAATGGTATAGATTTATGGATCAGAGGAGAACCCACGAAACCATTACATCTTTTCATCCAACATAAAAGGTTTATGCAACAAGAGGAAGTCATGGCTAAATTGGGACCACTCCATACAGATATTATACAGGAAGGAAGAGAATATTTTCAGGACATTGAGGAAGTTTTTTTGGTATCATGGCAAAGATGGGAAGCTTACACTAACAATATCAAAAACTGGGAACCATTTGGGTACAAAAATTTTAAAGTTGTTGTTGCTCGCCTAAACATGTACAATAATATGGTCCTAGTCATGGGCCCTACCTGGATAGGATGCCATTACAAATGTCCTATTATTTTGTACCCCTCTAAAGGGTATTATTATGATATTATTCGCCAGATTATCGTATAAACCAGGGTTTTGCAGTACTTAAACAAAAAATGGCTTTAGGATATATAAAGAAGAAGTTTATCCTGCCTATTCTTTGACACAACTGCACCTCAACCATCTTATTGCATGAGGACATACAAAAAGGTAAGAAAGGGAGTATTTTGGGCCATGGAAATGGTATGTTCTATCCTCGTATTAGCTTAATTAATCATTCATTTTTATATGATTATCTTCATTTTATAAAATAATTTAGAAAAAATGATTGTAGAAGCTAGATAGAATCAATCATTAATGAATTGTGTAATTTTGGGCATGAAAGCTAACTTTCGTTATTTTTATATGCAGGAATATTAATTGAACGATTGATGTTCAAATGATGGAACAACAATGACCAAGAAAAGATAAAGGACAATGTTTCGCTCATGAAGGCTAGCGAAAGACCAGGGGAATCGAGTTTATTTTGTAATAAAATCTAATTGTCAGTTGCGAAGTCCTCAGGATCTCCTGATCCTAAGGATTCACTCCTGTTTGTTTGTCTTTCATAAATTATATAAAGCTGACAGGTGAAATAGAACTCGCTAGCTAATAATTGGGAGATTGTAACTTTCATTTTTGACACAGAGTATTCTCACTACAGTGATGTTGTATCTTTATTATTGACTTTAATGAGAAAGACCGTGTTTTACTTGTAATCACATTCTGAGTGTCTTTCGATAGTGACTTCTGGAGACTCTGTGCCCAGTCACTAGGGGATTTACTACTTTGTTTGTGCCATACTTATTTCTTTTTACTCTTGCAATTGTTTATTGCTATTATTTCATGAAACTAGAATTATTATGATTGCTATGAGTATTGATCTTTATGATTTAAATTCACTGTTAAAAGTAGATTCTAGATCTTGCTATGTTTACATATGTGTGTTAATATTTGAGGAATTTATCAGATTAGTTTAAGTATTTGATTGGTGTTCCTTCTGAAGTAGCGTTATCAGAGATCTTGAGTTCACATTTGAATGAATAATTGTTGATACCAGTTAGTAAATCTGCTAAGGATGATTCCTTTTGTATACTTGCATTCTGATTCAGTTCTCCGCACAATAGATTAAAATATATTTGAAAATGCTTTATGGTTTGCCTTCATATTATTTTGGATTGAACTTCGAGAATTAGATATTAATTATTGCAACGATCTGAAATCATTTCATTCTGAATTAGCCTCTGAATTCACTTGCATAGACAATGTTGAACACTCTTGAAATAAACAGACTTAGCCTAGTTTGATAATTAATGTAAGTATTAAGGTTGCTTTTAATAGTCATCATAGTGCACCAACACTATTCACATGATGGATGTGTGATGTTGTGTGCATATGGTGTTGTGCACATGTTGGATATGCAATGTTGTGTACATATGGTGTTGTGTGCAGGTGGTGTTGTGTACATGTCATGCATATGGTGTTGTGTACATGTGGTTTTGTGTACATGTCAAGCATGTGGTGGTGTGTATGTCTAGCATTGTGTACACATTATGCGGGTGGTGCCGTGTACATGTGATGTTGTGTACACGTTATGCAGGTGGTGTTGTGTATAGGTGGTACTTTGTACATGTTGTACATGTGGTACTGGTGTACATGTGGTATTATGTGCATGTCGTACATGTTGTTTTGTGTACATGAGGTACTATCTATGTGCCTTGTGTAGTCATGGTATTGTGACATGTGTATTCGTGGTGTTGTACTTTGTTTACATTTATGTATTGTGTTGTAGACCAGGTGTAGGTGTATGTGTTGTATGTCAGGTGTAGGTGCATGTATTTCATGATATTGTATGTCATGTGTGGTTGTATGTGTGCGATGCACACTATGTGTATGTGCACATGGTTGAGGAGAAGGCATTGGAAGTTTGTCAGGTGTGGCAACCGATCCAGTGTGTGTACGAAATATAGACAAAGGTAGAAGCTAAGGAATAATTAAAGAATAAGTATCAATATTTTATTTTAGTTTTATTATGCATGTGATCTAGGATTTTGGTTTATGATGTTTACATGTGATTTATGATTTTGATCTATGATCGTGGTGTTTTGAGCTAACTTGATGTGACATGTTTATACATGATGATTTGATCAAAGATGCTAGTTTAACATGTTGTGACAGGAAGTAAACAACATTGAAAGCGTACCTTATTGACAAGCTACCAATAAGGTGTGATGTGAATTCATTTCAATTTATTTTAAATCTAATCGAAATTATGTGACTGGTACAGGAAGCACGGAAATGCCAGGTTGGGTGGTTGAAATTCATTGTAAGGCTTAGCAATAATAGCAAAAGGAATTGGAACCAGCAACAATATGTTGGTAGAGCATTTTAGGAGAAGGGCCATTGTGGGACACTGGTACCCAATAGTGTCCATTGATTTCCATGAGCATGCTATGACTAGTATGATGGTTTTGAGGCAGGTATATGCCTTCCTTTTTGACCTTCTGAAGTGAGGAAGCATTGCCAAGGGATGGATTTCCCGAGATAGGGGATGCCGAGAAACTTAGAAGGTCAGTGACTGCATGGAAGGGGGTGATCGAATTTCCCAAGGCATTGTATAGCAAAGAAGGGAAGGTTGGGGATGGATTTGTTTTTGTCATTAACATTGACAGATGGAATTAGATACACATTGGGAGTGTGCCCTGGAACAATGAGCTAGTAACTGTTCACTGAGTGGACAAGTGGCATAGAATTATAGCGCTGGACATTGGATGCAACTCACAAAGTAGAAGAAAAGATAGATCAACGACTTCAAAATCAACCTCTTCGAGGGGGAAACCTCCTTTACATTACATAAATGAACAATTCTTAGATGATACAAATGAAAAAACCTCTTTTCTTTATATAGAAGTCTAAGGGGTCACAATATAGTCAAAGCTGACATAAAAATAATAATAAGGGCACAAAAATAACAATAGTGGGCTTATATGGGGCACAATAATAACAATATGGGGACAATAGGGGCACAACAATAAAAACAAGGGATACAATGACAATAGTAATGGGGGAATCACTAGTATTATAGGGACCTAACATGCCCCTCTCCTTCAAAAAAGTGTTTTCCTCAACGCTTGAGTAGTTATGGATGCTTCTATATAAAATTGTCATCCTCCCATGTGGAATCTTTAGGGGTAAGTTCTTCTAATTTGCTGAGATACTCCGAAATTGATTGAGATCATAGCTATTGAGTTCTTGTTTCTATGACTGCTTCAGGTTCAAATATGATTTTCCTTCCTCGTCAAGTTCTAGAAACAATTTTTTAAACTAGGAGCTTGTCACTTATAACCTTATTTAAGCATGAAACATGGAAATCTGGGTGCACTCAGGAAGCTTCAATTTGTATGCCATAGTACCAATTATTTGTAACACCGTTTTAATGGACCATAATACTTTGGTGATAATTTATTATCCTTCTTAGCTTGCTTGAGGGACATTTGTTTATATGGTTGTAGCCATAGAAATACCCAATCACCTACAACAAAACTTCTTACTGATGTGATGTTGATTATGGCCGTTGTTTCATCCTATTTTGCGCCAAAGTGAGGTTATCCTTTAAGATTTGGAGAAATGTTGTTGATGCTCGATGTGACCTTCCACTGCTTGAACCTTATAATTTTCTCTTAAATATGATGTGATGGACGGTGGAGATGATATCCATAAAGTGCCATAAATGGGGTCATTTTTGTTGCAGTATGGAAGGAATTTTTATACCACCATTCAGCCAGAGGCAACCATTTGACCCATTGTGTCTGTTTATCAGATACAAAGCAACGAAGATATCCTTCAAAACATTTGTTGACTATCTTAGTTTTCCCATCAGATTGAGGATGATAAGATGAGCTATGAGCTAACTGAGTACCAAGACAAGAAAATAATTCTACCCAAAAATGTCCCGTGAAAATGGGATCTATGTTGCTTACAATAATATTATGGGTTCCCATGTAGCTTTTGAATTGTTTCCATAAATGCAGTAGAACTATACTGACTTTAAATGGATGATATAATGCACAAAATTGTGCATACTTGGTAAGTCTGTCAACTACCACCATGATGACACTCTTTCCTTCAGACATGGGAACCTGTGATAAAATCCATTGAAACCTCCTCTCATCATTGGCTTGGAATGGATAAAGGTTGTAATAGACCTGGGGTCTTAATTGTTTCAACTTTATTTTATTGGCAAACCAAACATTGTGCCACAAAATTTTGAATATCATATTTAAGGCCATCTCAAAAAAGTTCCTTCTTAACCCTGTGGTAAGTTTTTAAAAATCCTGAGTGCCTTCCTAAGGGAGAGGTGAGCAAATCCATAATAACCTTGTGTTTGAGTTGGGAATTCTTACATAGGTATAAGTGATCTTTGTACCATAACGAATCATTTTTCCAGCTAAATGTATTAGATGTACTGGGATCTTGTTGCAACTTTTGGATGAGTTCCCACACTTCTTCATCATTCTTCCATTAATCCCTTGCTTCGTTTATCCAATCTGGTTGGATAATGGAAATGGCGCAAAGAAATGTTTCCACATCCTTATCCTTTCTTGAGAGTGCATCTGCCACAACATTTTTCTTCCCTTTTTTGTAGATGATTTCTAGGTCATAACCCAACATCTTTGTGGCCCATTTTTGCTGCTCTTCTAAAGATAATCTTTTTTCTAAAAAGTATTTAAGACTATCATGATCCGTTTTTACCTTCAAGTGTCTTCCCATTAGGTAGGTTCACCATTTCTTTAGTGCATGTAGTATTACCAACATTTCCTTCTCATAAATAACTTTGTGTAAATACTTTCCTTTGATTGGATGACTTTCAAAAGCAATGGGTCTTTCTTCTTGCATTAAAACAACACCAATTTCATTTCCTAAGCCATCAAATTCAACAATAAAGGTTTTTGTGAAGTTCGACGTAGCTAAGAATGATGCTTGGCACATTGCCTCTTTAAGATGTTCAAAGACCTTCATTGCTTCTGGAGTCCATGAAAATGCATATTTCTTCAATAATGGTGTTAGAGGTGTTGCTATTCTCCCATAATTCTTAACAAACTTGTGATAATACTCTGTCAACCCGAAAAGTCCTCGCAAATGCTTTATGGATGTGGGGATTTTCCATTCCTTAATTGCTTTAATTTTGCTAGGGTATACCTTAACATCTTCATGAGATACAATATGACCCAAATATTCCACCTCTTGTACTCCAAAGAAACATTTGGAACTTTTTGCATATAATTGTTTCTCCTCCAATAGTTGTAGCACCCTGTCAACATGTTCAACATGATCCTTCCAAGACTTGTTGTAGATTAGTATATCATCAAAAAATACTAACACAAATTTTCTAAGGAATGGTTTGAAATTGGAATTCATTAAACCTTGAAATGTTGAAGGTGCACTGGTAAGGCCAAAAGGCATGACCAAAAATTCATAATGACCCTCACGAGTTCTAAATGTTGTTTTCTTAATGTCTTCAGTCTTCATTCTGACTTGATGATATCCTGAACGAAGTTCCAACTTGGTGAAGTAAATTGATCCATGCAATTCATCCAGTAATTCATCAATGACAGGAATGGGAAACTTACCTTTAATAGTGAGCTTGTTGAGCTCCCTATAATCCAGACACATGCGCCATGATCTATCCTTCGTGTGCACCAATACTACTGGAGCAGAGAAAGAACTTTGACTCGGTTGAATTATACCACCCTCTAGCATTTCTGCAACCATACGTTCAATTTCACTCTTTTGGGCATAGGGATATCTATACGGCCTGATGTTTGGAGGAACAC